>JAWWEO010024853.1:2661-61192 GCA_035582975.1 Ormyrus labotus | reverse complement strand
TCTCTCTCTCTCTCTCTCTCTCTCTCTCTCTCTCTCTCTCTCTCTCTCTCTCTCTCTCTCTCTCTCTCTCTCTCGATTAAAGGCTCTCTCCCCGTCTATTCAATTATGCCGCAGAGTCTCGACGGGATCCTCTCTCCTGCAGGACAATTAATCGAAGGCGCGGAAAAGCTCGAAGGAAGAAGCGGTAGATTCCGCCGAGACAAAGTCCGGCCCATTGTACAGTTTAGGGAGGTATTGTTGAATGAACCAGCAGCGCCAGCAGTCGGGAGAGAGAGACTTGGGAGGAAGCGCTGTGGGGTCAGGTGGGCGAAGTGCTTAGCGCGGAAGATGACAAATGCCCGCTTTAATTGTCCGCTCGGAGTTCTAAATATTTTAGTTACAAAATTACTTAGCGCGCGGCGGCAAGTCGAGCTGACAAAATCAGGGGACTCGCGAGTCCGGAAATAATTGCCTCGGCGTAATACCTGTCTGAGACGGCGAAATTCTAGGGGATTAAGCCACGTAACGGAAAGTCCGATCGAAACTTATGAAGCGTAAGTGTGATACTCTCTGCTCGTTGCATTAGAGTCGATTCGTTCGCTTGCTCCCCACATCGTTGCTTCCTGCTACTCGGAGACTCCGCCGCGGGCTTAAGTCGGCCGCCTCGTCCGTCGTAATAAATTGTCCCGGGGATTTCCACGGGGGAAACTTGTTTGCAGGGCTGCAATTGTGTGTCCTCGGGAACTTCTCTTTTACTCAGTCGCGTACATTTTTTTAATGTTACTCGCGGGGAAGTTTCGACAAGTCGAGCGTGAAGGAAAGCGGAGTGTCGCGGCCTGTATGTGTGTTTGTGTGTACGTATAAAGGCTTTCGCCTATGGCAAAGAGTTTCGGGTCAAGTTTGCACTCCGGCAACTCCTTCCGATCGTTGAAATGAGTTAACGCCGACGCGGTAATAAGCTACTTGACCCCGGGTAAAATATCAATCGGTCTCGACTTCCTGATTGCTTCTCCTTCGCCTCGTTAACGAGCTCCGCATGTTAATTAAGTCCTGCTTATTGCCTGGCCGATCCGGCATTGATTTTTCCAGATGTACCTTCCCCGAGGGATATTGGAAAAAGCAGCAGCAGCTGCCAGCTGATAAAATCGCGGACGAAGGTGTCGGGGCTTTTGAAAATCGCGCGCGATAAACGGACTCGAGCAGTGTTTATTCCTGGCGAATATCGACGCCAACGAGTGGCAACTTCGCCGCGGATTATCGTATTTTTCGAAATTACCATTTGAACGTCTGCCTCGAGCCGACTGTTTGGGCGCTGATAAAATTCACGCGTCGGAATCCTCCTTTTTTACATATTAAAATCGGTAAAGCTCGTAAACGCGTCGATGAATGATGCAAAACAAAAAAAAAAAATAAAAACACTTTCCTTGAGTCGTAAAAAGTTTTATTCTTCCGGGGGGTGACGGTTATCTGCTGCTAGAGGACGTGTACGTGTTTATAAAAATCTTCGCACGCAGTAAAGGGACAAAACTAGATTCTCCATGATACGTTAGGAAATAAAATAACGGTTACTGGTAAAGAAAAAAAAAACAAGTTTTATTGGAGGACTGAGGCGGAATAAAATATTTTTGGGTAAAACAACAATATGACCGAGGATAAAATATGCGAAATGTCGGGTTTAAAAGTTGTTTAAAAATACTTTTGCAAAAGTTGCAACTCATGCGGGACAAATTTGTATTTTATGAAATTCATTTCTGTTTTTGAAAGGACGCGGTGACATGCGCAGTACTTTTATGTTGAATGCTTGTTTTTTGGAACAAAAGAATTTATATTACAGTGTTTGTTACGTCAACGTAAGGATAAAAATTGCGTAAGAGTTATTCTTTGGTAAAAAGCATCCTGAACAGTATATATGTTTCGGAATTTTCATCACCGGACCCCAATTACACACACAACTGTAAGCTTTGTTTATTCATCTGGGAGAAAATAATGTTTACGAAAACGAAAGTATCTAAAGAGTGTACGAGATTTAGGTAATGCATTTTCGTGTAACTTTGGGATATATTTTCTAATGTTAAAATATGGAGGAAGCCGTATCCGTTTGGCCTAACGCTCGATTTTTCAAAAGTTATGTGCTCTTTTAGCGAAACTCTAAAAAAAAATCACTTATAACTTCTCAACTATTAACGGTACCGTATTTTAACTCCCCGCATTTGAAAGGTGAGATCAAATCCTATCGATTAAAAAAAAGACATCCAAAAATCTTTATTTGTTCAAAAGTTATAACTAAATAAAAATTTGCAATAAAATTAGGCTAAAATTACATAAGTATATTATTTATGTTATTTTAATGGTCATTCTTTGTTTGACTATAACTTTTGAACAAATAAAGATTTTTTGATGTAATATTTTTTAATCGATAGGATTTGATCTCACCTTTCGAATGCCTATAGTTAAAATACTGTACCATTAATAGTTGAGAAGTTATATTTGATTAAACAAAACTCGATTTTTCTTAGATTTTCGCTAAAAGAGCACATAACTTTTGAAAAATCGAGCGTTAGGCCGAGCGGACGCGGTTTTCTTCATATTTTAACATTAGAAAACATATCCCAAAGTTACAGAAAAATCCATTACCCAAATGTCGTATACTCTAATTTAAGAAAAAAAGAGTAAAAGTTACGACTTGGGTAAGTTACTAAAGTAAGAAAGAGAGTAAGCAACAGAAAGTTTCGAATACTAAAATTTTCCTCTTATCTCCCAATAACCCAAGAGATAATAGGAATTCCTTAAACCTAAAACTCACCTTGCTGCCTTTACTCTTCGTCCGATGTGCAGTATTGGCCTTGGGGTTCTCGACGCAGGCATTGGCGACGACGTGCTCCGGCGTCGCTGGATTCTTGGGCTTCTCCCTCGGCGGCAGAGAGTTTCCCCTCGGCTTATGCGGGTAGTGCTGCTGGGGCGGCAACCTGGCGTAGTGCGCGGGCGAGTGGTGCCTCCTCTCCTTGGCCGCTGCTCCAGGCGACGGGTGCGGCTGCACCTGATTCTGCAGCTGCTGCTGCTGCTGCTGCGGCTTCTGTTTCTCGTGGCAGCGGCAGACGGGCCCGGCGGCGGCCTCGGAGCCGCCACCCCCGCCGCCGCCGCCGCCAGAGGTTGAGGCCCCTCCGCTCAGGGCCGCCGCAGTCAGCTTGCTGGCATAATAGTACATCGCGCACATTGATACGCTGTGGGCTCAACTGCACGGCCGGTCCGCCGCCTCACTCCGCTCATCACTGAAGCCGCCGATGACTCTCGGTGCCTCCTTAGGCCTCACTCGAACCCGCGGGATGAACGAAGGCTTTCTCCGTCGGCTGATCGATGCGCCGTCGATCGAGCGCCAGCCGAGATTCCAGGTATCAAAGGACCGACGAATAAATTCTTCAATTTCAAAACTTTCCCCTTCAGACTTGCCGGGCCGAGCTTCTTTATCTTCTATTCATTCGCCGGTAAACTGTGCTTCTCTTTCCCTAGTTCCGACGCGCGCTGTTTTAGCGCCGTGGAATCTGCTTAGGCCGCTCTCTGGCTTCCAAAGTTATCCGCCGATGCTGAGGCAGAGAAGAGAGGAAGATGATCGATTGGGAATTTTAAAAGAACCCCAGCCGTGGAAAGACTAAAAGGGGAGATGAATGGCGCGCGGCCCCCAAGTTTCATGCGCGCTTTTATCCCACGCTTTTTCAGGAGCTTTCTCTCTCCGCTTCTCGAAATCATTATTTATTGGCAGTCGATTAAAAATTCAAAACAGGAAATTTCCCATTCGCTCTTCCGGGCAAAATGAGTTACGATCCTCGAGTTAAAGGATTATTTACGGAAATGAAAAAAAGAAAACAGAAAAGAATTTCGGAAGAAGTGGCCCGGAGATACGAGGATTCCAGGGGGTTAAAGGCGCAGTTGAAAGATACGCTCGCAGATGAAAACTTCCGGTCTGCGAGATTTACGAGGGACCATACGTACGCGGTAAAAATTCCGCGATGATCGTAAAACCTTACGTGCATCAGGAATGTTTGGCTTTTACTGGGGGGGGGGGGGAATAACAACTTTCGACACACCCATTGTCTAACACCCCCCACTAAATTTCTAAATATTAAATCGAGAGGCCGTTTTGTTTGTTTTGGAGTCGCGTCATGTGCTTAGTACCCCTTTTGGGGTTTATTTAGGGTAGTTTAATTTGTAACTGTATCATTATTTGTGACAAGGTTTACGTCTTTTTTATTAAATGATGTAGGGTATAAAAATATTTTTTTGAGTCAGCGAAGTTGCAGTTAAATTTCATCTCAAGTTGACTTAAATATTTCTTAAAAATTACTAATAAAATAAATTACGTTAGAAAGATATTAAAAATAAATAATGTATAGACACTTAACGCCCTAAATAGAACATTTTTTTGCAAAAAATGAATCTTCGTTATTATGAAAAACCTTAACTATTACCTTATATTCTACAGATGCAAAGAGCAAATAAATTTGAATCTAAAGAGAAAGATTGATTAAATGCGAGCTTTCCTTTTACTCTACGTATCTTCAACGATACCTTTGCCGTGGAATAATAAAGTCTAAAGTAGCTATAGCAATTAAGTCTTAACAAGTCATTTTTCTTTTAAAGCCTGAACGACGTCTAAATTGCCCGGGAAGGAAAAAATATCATAATTCCAAGCAAGCTTCCGAGCACAAAGCAGCCCATACACAAGCTCACAAAAGGAGCTCCCTCCCTCCCTCCTCTCTCAAGACACTCGAGTCCACAGCCCTGCACACTGGAGAGCCTAATCGGAAAGTCAATAACGCGGCAATCAGTTCCCTCAAAAGAAAACCCATTCTCGTAAACGTTCCTCCCGACCCTTACCCGAAATGCAAACTCGAGATATAAACGCGTAAATTCGCGTAGCGAGGGCTTTTAATGCATCCCCCGGCCGCGATTCGTCCGACTTTTATAGACAGGAGTAGGCCGCGCGAGATTTACGAGGGCCGTTTTAAAAAAAACTAGCAGGAAGCGCCCTCTAGCGATGGGCGCGGGTCGCGGAATGTGTTTCGAGCCTCCTTAACGACCAGGCCACCTTTTGTCCGCCGGCCGTTTTACGCCTTCCTACGTTGCTTCGGATGCCCGACTCTTTTATTGGACGCGTTGGGCTTAGGGTTGCGGGAATAAGAGTCAATTTGCTGGCATGCTGAGAGCCGGATTATTTACTGTTTGCTGCTTCTTTCGGCTGGAGGGTGGAGGGGATGGGGTGGATCAGTTTCGGGAAGTGGCTTTGGTAAATAATGTGTGAGGTTTTGAGACTTTGTAAATGGGGGATTGACGTAGATAAAAGGAGCATAATTGCTTCATATTAATTTTCGGTGTTGTTTATTGCGATAGAATCTTAGTCATCGTTTGAACATTGGAAAGTTAACATTTTAAGCAAGTGAGAATATTTTTGAGTTGAAATATATAACAAAATTAACGCACAAAGATTTATTAATTTTCCGTAGCAATCCGACACTCTGATTTTTTTAAATATTTGTTTGATAAATTCAAGTGACCCAATTTTCTTCGCGATTCAGAAATAAAACCGTTCTTTTGAAGAAAAATTGACTTGATAAGAAATCCTTTGAAAATTATTGATGCTGGATTTGAAACTTTACTCCGAGAAAGAAGAATCAAACGTCAGAATGTTTTTCGCCAATGAGAGCAATTCATTCTCCAAAGCTCTTTTTTTCTTGTCGCCTCCATTCTCGACTTTCGTCGTTCCTTTTTTTGCTACAAATAAATTAAACTCGAGAACTCCGCCGACAAAGAGAAATTCTTGCCCGGCATAATGATTTCGTAACAAAGCAGATTCGCGGAAAAAAAATCGCCGATCCAAATACTCCCTCCTGAAAGGCCATTCAAGTCGGCGGAAAATCGCGTTATTACAAAGGAATCGTTTTTCCCGGAGGGTTGCGAGCACATAAACCCGGTCTATCCATACTCCCCGCGGAAGCGATAACTCTTTCGACTTGCGAAAATGAAAGAAAGTCCTTTCAGCGACGGGGGGAAACGCGCGGGAAAAAGGCCCGGGAAAATTCAATCGCAAAAGCCCCCCCCCCCGCCGCTATTCTTCCAGGCCAGGAATTTCGTGCGCGAAAAACTAGCGATGTACTGATTATCAGTAAATTACCGTCGTATATCTCGGAGCCCGCGAAATCTCCGCTCTTTTTATCCCCGGGAGCTGCTTTTACGACTTTAAGCTCCGGCCTGCGATTACTCTCTCTCCCTCCTGGCGCATAAATTTTCGGTTAGTTAGCTCGAAAAAGGGGTGGGGGGTGGGGGGGGGGGGCTGGAAGGGCGGCAGATTATTTTTTTAAGGCTGCGCGAAAACAAGCGCATCGACGCGGAATATCTAATGGCGGAGTTACGCGGGCATATTATTGTAGAGCTTGGCATGAAATTGTTTGGACTGGGAGAAGCTGTGTTGTACTTCCTTCCGAGATAAGATCGAAATTACGGAAGAGTTCTTTTATTAGAGGCTAAAGCTTGAAAGGGTTTGCTTTTTCGGGATAATAACTTCTTTTCCGAGCGCGAAAGAAAACATGTATTTAAGGCTTTAATACAGTCTTTTGCTTAATAAAGATAACAGTGGTTTTGCCCTTATCGCTCTTTGTATAGTGCCAACTGATAATCGCAAACTCGCGTAAATTTTCATTTAGTTCAGTACTTTTGTTTGCGTAGTGATATTATGTTAATAAGTGCATTTAATGTAGCAAATCGATATGATTGGATTCAAAGTTGGATAATGTTAATTGATAATTTATATTAATGTTACAGTTTATCATGAAAGCTTTATAAAATATGTGGATTGATATAAACGCTAATTACTCCGATATTGGATTTTTTTTCATAAAAATTTGTTGCGCGTTAAAACTTTTGTTATGTACTTTCCGGTAATAAAGTTAAAATTATAAAGCTTTTTCATTTACGTCGAGGCCATTATTCTTTGGCATGTACGTAACCTGCATTTACTTCATTTTAATTACAAACAGAATTTTGTTTTATAATATTTATCGTAAAACTATGTGCCCGTACGATAGTAACAATATTACAGCACATTAAAAGGCAATGCCGTTATAAATTTATAAAATATGTCGAATAAAATTTTGTGAAGTATAAATGTCTAAATTGATGCTCGTTATATTTGATTGGCTGTTAAATTTAACTGTGAATTAAAATTTAAATTAAGAGTGTAGAGAAAAGCTTCAATAAATTTTTGCTGATACTAATGCAGCGGCGTTAAAATGATCTATCAATTAATTAGTAACAGTGATCTTTCAAATTTGAATTATTATATTATTGCCCAAAGTTAACCCACTTTATTAGAAATTAATATCATTGTTTTACATAATTAAAAATTCATTTAAATAACTTAAAAAACGCAATATAGCAAGTCCAAAATCAATAAATGCACAAAAAAAAAAAAAAAAAATAAAAGCACCATCTCGTAAAACTCCCAAGGACTCGAAAAAATCTGGGACAACCATCAATCGGGTCAAAAATTCGCACGCCCTCTCGCCTCCCCCCCCCAATGAATAACCTCCTCTCGATATCCCTTCCTCTCCCCCCGACCGTCGCGTCGTAAATCTCTTATCCCAGACACAGAAGCGAAAGAACGAGCATTCCAGCTCTCGGCACGGCGAGCGCGGGGCGTCGAGCACTAATTAGTAAAATTGGGCGCGGGGCATATTTGCGATCGTGAGGCCGCGTATAAATGGGCGCGAATGCGCCGGTCGAAGGGATAATTATTACCGGTCGCCGGCCGCCGACTATTTCGATAATTAATTGATATTCATCGATCGGGCCGCGCCGCGAGCTTCGATATACTGCTCCCCCCTTCCCCCTCCTGCCACCCCGTTTTAACCACACATGTATATCGAAGGGGGTGAACGAGCCCCTGTTTCTCCGTAATTACGGCCTTTCGTGACGGGACTGCTGAACGCGCGGCGAGTTGCAACCCGATGAATAAACTGATGGAGAGATCTTTTGCTGGGGGGAGGGGGGGGGGGTGAAGGCTTTTTGGGCCTTTTCACCGGATACGTTTCTGGGGTGAGGCGTTGAGGTTTGGCTGAATAATTTCCGGCGAGTGTTTGAGTTTAATTGAGCGGAGTTTCAGGGAATCAAAGTAATTCATTACTGGGGTGAAAGTGAGGAGGGAATTGAGTAATTGATCTACTTGTTTCGGGCAGTTTAAGAAGGGAATTCTAAGAAGATTCCTATAATTTTCAGATTTTTATTGTTGCAATTAAATAAAACTGGTTAAAATGCAGTCAAAAACTTTGGGCTTTTTCGAAAGTTCTTTCATCTGCCTTCGGTGAAGGAAAAAATAATAGAAAAGTTTTTAGTATTGCATAAAAAGTTCGCTCGGAAGAAAAAAAGATTTTAACTTTAACAGGTAGTTTCTAGTTATGAATTCAAAAAACACTCATACTTTGTTCAACATTTTTTCGTACTTTATGGACAGATAATAAGAACTCGTAATACTTTTTATGCGCGTCACCTTTACAGTTATTTAGATGAAAAACTTATCTTCGTCATTTGCTCAGACAATAATATAAAAAAGTTTATAATTCATATAATTCTGCTAGGAAAATTTATATTTAAATAATTATGCAGCGATTCATTTCGAGCGAAGCTGCTCGACTTTTTTTTTTTTTTTTTTACCAAAGCGAACGATCCCTTAATTTTTCGAAACTAATTTTATTCGCACTTATAGAAAATAGGTTAAAAGTCAATCAATCGCCTTTCACTTTGTTCACATTCATGACGAATCGAGCCCCGGCACAGCCAACGCAGTTTTCGTCTATTTACCCCTCTGCATTGTAACGAACGTTTTAATTACCATTGTTCGAGCGGCAAAAAGCGCCGGTCCCGACAATAATCGAGACCTGAAAAGAGCCCCGAAATAATTCGCGGATACGCTGAAAGAGCATCTCTCAAGTATTAAAAGGCTTGGCTGGCAGCGCGCGTTTTAAGAGCGAACGAGCAACGAGCAATTAAAAAGTTATGTACACGCGGAACCCTCTTTGTCTTTTTAGCACTCTCGCGCACAATAAACACTTTCAATTGTTTTTTTCTTTTTTTTTTCTTTTTTTTTTTTTCGAGCTCGATAAGTGCGCGAGTAGGATATAGTCGTTAGAGGACCGTCGAGTTTGCTCGAATGAATCGATGAGTTTTCGCACTTTATTCGGGTGAAAAACGAGCGGGCATTCATTCGAGGAATTTTCGGGTTATTCGAGGCACTCGTATTGACGCTGGCTTGATTTAATTATATTTCTGAATTTTAAATATGATCTCTCGAATACCGTACGGAGGGGGTCGAAATGTATATTATCTGCCTACTGAGTGTCTGAAATTTTTGGGAAATTTAAACTGGTTATTATTATCTCGTTGAAATGTTGTATAATCGGTACGGAAAATTCCTAAAGAGCTGTCCGTATTTCAAATGCGTAAACATAAAAGCGCAATTGATTATATCATTTTATAGCTCTTTTACATTAAGCTTTGTTTCGTTGATACACTAAAGTACGAATACTATTTTTTATTTAAATTTATACTGTAATATTTTTTTTATTATTTATTCAGATAGTCTATCGAGTATTCTTATATTCTTTTTACTACAATATTTTTTATCGATACTACCTACAATAAAATCAATTCAAACCACTAACTTTACAATTAAATTACAAAACATCCAAATTACTATTCTTCAACAACGCAATTATTTTCAAGGACCCTTGAAAATAAAAAGATCTCCGAACGATTGGCAATCGGTTGATTAATCACCGCGTCCTCTCGAACTTGCTCCTCTCTCGATTCTGCGAGGAATTTCGAATTCGCCGGACAATCGAAACCGCAGTCGAAACCTCTTCGGAACTCCTTCCGCCTAACAAGACTGCCCCGGCGTCGGACGTTCCTGCGCTGCGTCGACTGCAACAACACGGCGTAAGCAGTCGGCCGATATTCTCCCAATCATCAGCGACGGGAATTTTCGCGTGACTCATCAAAGGCTCAAAAGACCTTCTCTCCCGGGTCACTTTAATTACTCCAGCGTCGAGTGCGAGCGGGAATGGCTCGTAGAGAGAGAGAGAGAGGAAGGGAGGGAGAATTGTTAAGAACATGTCGGTGGCAAGCCTTTGCGTTCGATGACATATCGAGAGGGGCAGTAGCGGGTTTACGAATAGCGGGGCTTGTGTGGTTTGCGAATTGTGGCTGGGGGAAATGAAAAAGAGGCGGAAACCGAAAGAAATATTTTATACGAACATTTTGACAACTTATTGTATAGTTTTTAGAATAAAATTAACGTTTCCTTTTTTTTTTTTTTAAATTTGATAATGAAAGTTTATTAATTTTATTTTAATCAGAGGATTAAATATTTTAAATTTGAGTTTAATTATAATCGTGAGTCTGCGTAGTTAGAGAATAACTTAAAATGAAGGTTTGAATTATGTTTAGAATTTCAAATAGGAATCATTAACAAGGTAAAATTTCATCCGGCAAGCAGAGAATATATAGCAAATAGTCAAAACAAACAGCGGGCCAGCGATAAATTTCGCGTGAACCTCATAAATACCCGAAGCAACATTCATTACACAGAAGCCATATTTACCGAAAAAGAGACCCCAAACGAAATCTTGCCTTTAAAGCATTAAACGAAACGAATCTCTTGCCCCATAAATCTCCCTCTCTCGGCCCTCCCTCGTAAATAATAACATTAATTCGGTCTTGAAAAAAGTACAAAAAAAAAAAAAAAAAAGGAGGTCAGCCAAAAAGGCGACAGGGGCCGGGACGCGGGAAGCGTAAATTAAAATTACATCCGCTTTAGCTCGTCGGTGCTCCTCCGCGAAATAAGAGCAGTGTGTTAGCTTCCATCTCTCTGAAACTGAGCTCCGGGCGCTGCCTCGTGTTTGTGCGACCCTCTTCCCCCCCCCCCCCCGCCGGCTGGAGCCTGGCAAATAGCGACGAAGACAAATACGAGGTAAATGAGAAAAGAAATATAACTGGAAATGCGCCCTAATTGAAATTCATGAATTAGAGTCCGATTTTTGCTAGCTCTTTTTCGGCCGGAGTTTTTACCTCGGATGGGGTTTATAGGTGCAGCTAATTGATGCGAGAGTTTCAAGTGGAATGAGTCGCGTTTAGTAAGACGGGATTAACTCGGAATGGTTTATGCGCTGGACAAATGTATTTGATCAAGTTTGAAAAGAACGAAAAATCGCTATCAATCAACAGCTAGTATAACCAGGAAGCTCGACTGTCGCGAGCTGGAAAATTAAGAAGGACAAAAATGCCAATACGATCAGAATCCACCCTGGTGGAAATCGCCCATTTTTTTCCCATTTATGAAACGCTTTTTTTCACATGTTTTAACCATTTTATGACTAATTGACCGAAATCGGTAGTAAATGGTTAAAACATGTGGAAAAAAGCGTTTCATAAATGGGAGAAAAATGGGCGATTTCTACCAGGGCACGACATCGTCGATTAGTCTCGAAAGGCTCGGCGAAAATGATTTAAATAAGCGACGTTAAATAAATTTCCGCGGATGCATAGAGATATAATGAAGAGACGAGGAGCGAACGAGGAAGGGAGAGAGAGAGAGAAGCTGCGGCTGCGCGAATGAATTATGGCCTAGTCCGTATAACAAGCACTTGCTTTCTACGGCAGAGCCACTCACTGCAACCCCAATGAAACTCGCGGCTTCTGCCTTTATCGAGTTTGACGATAATCACGTGAATCGCGTTGCCTTAACTAATTGCATTCGTCCCTTCTTTCTCGACTCCGTGCCGCGGATCTTCCCTTTTTTTCCGTCTGCAGTGTTACACGTCAAATGGCAAATACTTAAATCAGTCGAAAGCTCGAGTGGAGTTTCCGCACTGAACTCGATAGAATTTTTTTTTTTTTGCGAGCAGGAATTTCGTCCCTAATTGCACGAGGCTCGAGGTTTTATTTTTGGTGAACAGCACTTTTGTTGGATAATACGAGAATAGTAGAGGGAGCATTACTTTTTCCGTTGACGGCAGGCCTTGTATTGAGAATTTGTTGGTAATTAGGTATCCATTATTTGATTATAATGAATATTTACTTCCTATTTAACATTCAAATTGAAATGCCTTCGTTTCGAGTGCTTGCCTTTAAAATTCATTAAATTCAATTGCATATATCGCCTAGTTTTATTCATGGCCTCGACGAGAGACTCCGGCAATAAATACCAACGCAAACTAATTCCGCAAACTTTATATTCAATTGACAATTCAATTAAGCACCTCCGCAGCTCGCGTCCCCGTGAAACTCATCCTCCCCCCCCTCTCCCTAAAAATAAGTAAACAAATCCAGGATGTAGCGCCGCTCCTCGAATTTCAGCTCACGCATTATATTCGCAAAAAGCAACGTCTAAGGCGACGACTCTCGGCACGAATGAATAATAAATCAGCTTCGAGGATCGATCGGCGCATGCGCCTTTAAAAACGAATCAGCGAATATACGAGCGAGTTCAACAGTTTGCCCGTATGCTAATCGTCCTCGATTAGCATCGATCGCTCGAGCAAACAGCCCGGAGAGAGTTTGTCTTATGCCCGATCGAGGAATATTGTTGATGAATTTCGAAACGACGGCTCCCCTTTTTTCTTTTTTTTTTTTTGTTGGAGCCGACGGGGGGACGCAATCTAAACTTGGAAGGCACGTAATGGAGCTGGTGTTTGCTCGAGTACCGAGTATTTAACCGCGCGAGTCTCATTTCGGTGGCGCCGCTGCTTCGCGACAATGCTGCTGCTGCTGCTGAAGAAGAGAACGCGATGCTTTGGATGGTCTGTTCAGATTAGTGTTTACGCCGTCTTGATACGCCTTGTTTGAATGTGGGCTCGAGGAACGAAATTTCGGGTTAAATAACGCACGAGGTGGCTTTTGTCGGCGGGAAAAATTGTTGAGAAGTTGAAGGAGAGGAAGTGGCATTTATGTCCTTTTTTTTTATTAATAAATTCTTTGAAGAATTTTGCAAAAGGAAAAAGTCTAATTTAAAAAGAATATTTCTATTTTTTTGTATGACTTGATATCTCACTTTTGCGTTACTGTTTTATCTGCAATTTTTTACATTTTCATTGTTAAATTTTCATTCCATAATATCCAGGAATACTCCGTGAATCATTTTTTTTGCGTTAAAAAAAAATCTCTAACAAAACAACGGCACAATCAAGAATGTTTCATAAAAGTTTCAAGCATCGTTCACTGCCCCACATCTTCCAATAGTTTCTGATTATTGACACCTTTCATAAATCTAAATATACATAATTTACAAGAGGAACTCCCTGCAGGCGGTGCGATATAGAATTAATTACTGCTCTTAGTGAGCCGGGGCATTTGATGCTTAATGAAACGACGTTCGGAAAGGTCTTAGCCGCGTATGTGTAATTAAAGCAGAGCAGCTTACACCCCCGTTGTTCTGTTACACGATAATTTAAGCTCCTGCAGACCCTCTCCCCAAAAACGCCGCCAAACACCAGGCTCCCTTAATATACGGAGTTTACGAGCGGAAAAATTCCCAGTTCGTTACCGTCCGCTATTTGCCCTGATAAAGGATCCTTTGATGCGCTCGGCGGAAAAAAATGTCTAAGACGTCGTCGGAGCGACCTCGTTAAACCGAGACGGCATAATAATGCGTAATACAAGACTTCTCGAGCAGGAGCTGCACTCTCTCGTCCCTCCTCCCTTTTATTACTCGGCACTTTTATTACTCTCATCCCTCGCTTACCGAACGGCTTTGACGAATAACGAAGTTTACCTCCCTCGACAGAGATCGGGAAAACGGCCGGAGTGACCGTTTCCCCCTCCGCGGAGTATGGAAATCGAATAAGGCCCCGAGGGCAGCTGCGAGAGACCAGTCGCACCAACGGACAGGTTTTCTTTATCTCGCCGAGGCGACGTCGAGCTTTTTTTACCTCCGCGACGTCTTCACGAGGAGTGGATTAGGAACGTTGGAGCGAAAACGCCCTCGAGGAGCTTGATGCGGTTTGTCGCGCGATGGATTCGATCGCGAGCGCAGGAAATTGCTGGATTCGATTCCGTTCGAAAAACCTGGGGGACAAACTTTTTTAGAGGAATAAGATATACTTTTCTTAAAGGATGTTTTTTTTCTTTTTACTAAATAGTAGAATTTCTTATACGCTTTTCAGCGGTAATGCGAAGCAATATCAATGTTTACGCCGAAGCTGTTCTTTAGTTGAGCTTGATTCAATAAATAAACGTTAACTTTTCCTCTTACAATTTTTGAGAAGAAGTTTCGGTAAATAGTTCCATAATAATGTACTGACTCATATTTTATATACGTAGAATTCAAGAGATGCGTAATAAATTTTAAAAGCACACGACATCCTCGATATGCGAAAATAGTCCGTCGTACGTTTAGGCGCACAGGTACTTCCAATACTCGTGCAAGACGTGATTTTTGAATTCCTTCCGGCTGAAAGGAAATCGCGAAGTTCCGAAGCTCTCATTGTGCGAACTTTCCGGGCATTGTAAACAATTCAGTAGCGAGTTCTCGGAGGAGATAGCAGTTACTGCGTCTCGATTTGACAATGCAGAAAAATTCCCCGCCTTACCCTTCCACGGCGAGCGAGTTGAATTGAAATATTTTGTTGAAAAGCTCGCGAGGGGCATCTTTCGTTTTTAAACAGTTTTTATTGCTCGGTTACGTTCTGAGAAGAGCGCAAAAATCAGCATTTTTTTTAACGAAGTTTTCGCAACAAATAATGCCGCGCAATTTTCCAGATCGTTTCGGCCGTAAAAAAAGGGAGAATAATCGTAAAAGTCCGGATCGATGTCGAATGAAAAATGCGCGCGATTCAAATTCGAGCCTCGTAGCTCTCTCTCTCTTTCTCTCTCCCCTTCTCTCTCCCGGCGCTCGTTCGATTTCTGTTTTTCTCCTCAGCGGACGCAGAAAGCCGGAGAGAAGAAGAGGAATAAGAACGCGAGTGACATTCCGAGGGCAACGGCAGGCAGAGAAAATGCAGCTGCGCAGGATAATCCCGTCTCTCTTCTGCCCGTTACGCCGCTTTTTTTTTACTCCCCCAGTCGAGGTATATTACGATCCGTCCTTCTCGTCGAGCTTCAGTGTCTTTTAATCGCGGGATAATTTTTTGCGCCCGGCTTTGGAGAAACAGTTTCGGATGATTTGAGGGGAAATAACGTTCGGGAGAGAGGCGTCGGCGAAGAGATTTTAATAACTTTATAACGAGGCGTCTTCTACGGGGCTCTTCGCCGCTGCGTTTTTAACGTAATTGAATCGTGAACAAGAGCAGGCATTTTTCGTATTTTATTTATGAACCGGCGGAGCTTTTACGAAAATTAATAATAAGGCAAAAATTATTGTATGACATTAATTTGCTTGGCGGAACGTGAAAAATTCTCTCTGATATTATTGATTTTGTTTTAAAATAATTAATCAAAGTAATTTTTGTATGAAAAGTGATAAATTTGCAAAATTTAAATTTCCTTGAAATTTATTCGCGTGCATAGTAAATATTTTAGCAATAATTAAAATGAATGGTAAACAAAATTTATTTGTCAAATTAAACTTTTTAATTCACTTATACGGACTATTCGTAAAAATTTTTAAACAATTTCGATTAATAAAATGAATTTTATAAATAAAAACAATAATACATCAGAAAACTTGTTCACAGAAATCAGAAAAAGGTACAAATATCGAAAACGGCCAATACCAGCGAAATTGATAAAAATACCTCGTCTAAATAGCGCTAATTTCGCAAAAATCCGTAAATCTCCGTTAAAGCATTCAAAGATCCGTCGGGCGTTTCAGCCCGGCGTTTCCTAGTCCGGCTCAAGTTGTCGCTGTCCAGCCGGCATGTGGCGAGCTCTCGAAAGGGCGAGTTTGCGAAAATTGCTTTCCCTCTCGTGCAGATAAGCCGCAGGAGGGAGAGAGAGAGAGAGGGAGAAAAAAGTTGCCCGCGAAGTTGGCAACTCCGTCTGCTTTCGGCAAGTTCGTCCGGCGTCAGCTCGCCCGACAATGGCGCATGGAATAAAAATCAAGTCGCCGATGAAAAATGTTGGCAACGTCCTCTTGACTCGCTTTTCGGAGGCTTTTCCCCGAAGGGGAGCGAGGATATTTTTTAAGGGGATATTGTTACCATTCCGCGGCGGGGGTTTCGACGGGGCACTTAATTGACGCTTAACTTTTTTGGCGGAGGTCGAGTGGCTTGTGTATACGTTATTAATGTATTGTGCAACGAATTCGGAGAAAAAAGATTTACTTTTTTTTAAAATAAATATTTATTTAAATCCACTCCCTGCCGAGCAAAGATGCAATGTCTGAAAATCATTGGTTTGCGACGTCTGCAATTATTTCACCTTCTGTTATTCTTTTCAAATCACACGTAAAGCAAACGCTTCGGTAAATCGGAACTACTTTACGCACTGAGTGACTGTCACAAAATAGCATAAGCAATGTGTGCGCGAAAACGAAAAAAATGTTTTAGTTAACGCAATAATACTTGCTCGTCTTTAAAGCTTTATCGTACAAAATAGGAAAAAAACTAAGCCACAGTTCAACATCAGAGTACCGCTGAAAAAAAAACAAGAACCGCGCTGACACTTCTCGCGCAAAATTCGATCGGCCTGTCTTGTTTTCCTCGATTTTCCACCGCGGGTGGAATTTTTTTCATCCTAGCAGGGGGTGGAGGGTGGTTTCTTTGCTCGTTCTTGCACTCGTCGAGATTAAAATTAATAGCCGACTGTGCTTTTCCTCGCCGCGGGTGCTTGCACTTCATTTAGACGGAAATCAGGAGGTGATACTTTGCGACGTCCCTTTGCGAGAGCCGCGGAATTGCCGCCGCCGCGTCTTGAGATGAAGGGAAAATCACATTGTTTTTACGAGCGGAAGTGAACTGCAGGGAAATAAAGGCGGTAATTCTTTAAGAGGGAGTTTAAAGCGAAGATAATGGCAAAGTGAATTTCAGAGAATTAAAAAACAACCTTCTGTTTTAGTTGAATTTTGATTTGATAATAATGAACGGAAAATTCGGTTTTACGGAAATGCTAATAAGTGTAGGAGGCTGGAGGAAGCCTAGGCGTTTCGTCTCAGGGTTGTCCACCAACACTCGTCAGTGGGGCTGAAGATGGACAACCCTTGCTCCAGATGTCATGAGTACCCTCCGAGCCCGGATACATATATCCAGTTGCCTCGACTGGTCTGCTACTCCATCTAGCGAGCAGTGGGCGCCCAGGCTCATCCCACTCTCCAAGGTCTTCCTCTAACGCTCCCACCAAAAATACCTACAACTCGGCCATCCTGACAATTATGATCGTCCTCGATCATCACCGTATGCTATAGAGACATCATACTCGGTTGTCAGAACAGCTACACTCGTGCCACTACTGTTCTCGGTCACATACGTAGCGAGCGCGACAAACCCGGCACTACGCCACCTAGCGACCAGTCGGGTACCCAAAGATGCCCAGGCTCATCCCACTCCCCAACGCCTTTCACCTCTTCACGCTCATACCAAAAATGCCTATACAGGCTAAATTAAAAAAGTTTTTGAATATTTCAATCGTTTAAAAGTTAAATTTTACAAAAAAATATACTGAAAATTTTGCAAATTTTAAAGCAATTCTAATAGTTTTTATTAATAATGAATCGACTTATGGCTCAAAAATTGATAATTTTGGTAGCTTAAATAAAAGATTATGACTAATATTAGACGATCCGATTAAAGGTAAGTAAAAGATTTACTAGAATTCGATATATATAAAGTCTTTCGAATCGAAATTTGCCGTATTCTGTTTGTCGATTGTATTTTACGGAAGTTTCATTTTCTTTTACTAATAAAAATTGCATTCTCACTGAAACATACAGTTAATTTCGCGGATCAAAAGTGATTTATCCTTTGTTCGAGTTTGAAAATTGAAAAATAGCTTCGTGCTTTCGAGAAAAGAGAAAATCGTTACTTTTTCCTATTGAGAAATACGCATTTTTCGCAGAAGAGTATTACCTCGCGAAGCATATTACATTCGGTATTGGCTCTATAGCTGGCTTTGGAACAATGGCGTTTCCCAGTTAAATTAATAACTACCGCTTCGAAATAAAAGTTCCGCGAATGAGGGCGATTTACGTTTTCAGTATTTCGTCATGCCATTGATTTATAAACATTCGACCAAACGGGTTGAATACGAGCGTGTTTGTACAGCATTTTTTTCGCATTTTTTTAACGCAAAAACGATGAATTTTAAATTTACTGGCGAAAATAAATTACTCATTTGCATTTTATAACAATGTATTGCGAATCATTGCAGCTTGCATTTGAATATTAACTCGGCAGGTTTAAATTTGCAGCATTTACATTAAGAAATATAATCCGAATTTTAATTGAATCCTCCTACCTTACCAACCGAATTTCACTGGAATTCTTTCCCGAAAGAATGTTGTTGGATAATCGAAGGGAATCGGGCCGGCTAACTTTTCGGAGCAGCAAAAGCAGAGCGAAGACTATCGAACACGAACGCCCCGTTCGGAACATCGGCATGCAGCTATTTCTCGCGGCGGAGGATCGCTCGGATCGCGCGAATTCCACGGCTGATTGTGGTGCCGCGGCGGTTTTGAAAGCCGAGAGCGCTCGATGGAACGTCTCTGTCTTTGACTCTTTGCGTTTAGCGTCGCTCGGATGAAGATGGAGTAAACTTGGTTGAAGGATTTGATATTCAATGGATGAAATTGAATAATTCGGAAGGGAACGTGTGAATTTTTAGACTTGGATAATAAATAATCTTGAAATCCTCTCCTCTGATCTTCTTTGCAGAACCAAATCAATTTGTTTCGTTTCCAGGTATCGTACAAAAAAATGTTATACAATTTATACGTTACGTTTTTATTTTAAACGAAAAAAACAGTCTTGATCCATTTCCAATCACCTCGACACTGCAGCAACTAATCCCGAGCAGTGAAAGCGCAAAAAGCAAAACCACGACAACCAATCCCATCGGGGCGCAAAACCTGCAGCTCGTTCTCGCGGAGGATAAGATCGGAAGTCGGTCAGGATTTGGGGGAAAAAAAAGAAAGAGCTCTGGGAAGAATATCAATCTCCGCGGCGTCTCTCGGCGTTTGGCATCGGGCCGCTTGCTTATGTATACAAAGCTCGCGGCGTCCTTTGGATCGCTTCCAGGAATCCAGTCGGCCCTCCAAGCCTGATGAACGTTCGAGAGAGCAACAAGTATATCGCAAGCTCGGGTTCCTTCGAGTCCGTGAGAAGCGCTGATACACGGGCCTCCTCGACGCGAGTACTCGATGCAGCACTTGATGCTAATTTTCGAAGGTTTGGGCGGAGCTTGCGGCGGTTGGTTGGGTAAAGATTGATGTCGCGTCGGATAGTACCCTTTTGGCTTTTTAAACAAGTAGGCAATATTTTTTTCTAATCAGTGAACTCATCAGTGGAAGTCGATAGTTTAGAGTAGAAACTTATACTTGTCGTTGCAAACCATTATCATTACTACTACACTGAGGGATGATTATCTAGATTATACAAGCCGATAAAAATAATGTTGAAAAAATGTCAGAAATAACTATAAATATACTTCTTAGATCGTTTTAATTTAACTTGTAAGCCTTTTGAAACGCTTCCTTAAAATAATAATAATAATAATAATAATAATAATAATAAATTGCTCCGAAACATCCTTAAATTCCAGCATACATTCACCATAACCGGAGTCCCCTAAAAAATTAACTTCCTTAACTTCTTCATAAAAGCGCACTGTTCCAATAAATCATTTAGCGCGTAAAAGCGAAACTTTTCCGTCGGTTAAAAGCTCGGAACAGAGCGAGAATCCGCACGCGGCGGTTGGTGCATTTATGATTCGGTCGTCGACTCCTCGATGCGCGGCGCGTAACACGTCGCATTGAAATTAGCTTTGATCAATGGCCCGCCAGACGGAACTTTCCGCGTTCCTCTTATCGCCCCTTATAAATATTCATCGGACCCAGATAGCCAGATAAAGCTCGTAGTTTTTCTTTCGGTCTCGGATTATCGTTCTTTAAAAACTGGCTTTTAAATAGTTTTATAACCGGGGGAATTTTTAGGGTATTTTATGGAGAGTTTATCTCGCGGTCTCGGGTAATCGTTGTGTTTTAATATTTTGGACTAAAATGTATTTTACGTAAATACTGCTTTCCCAATATTTAGCTACCGAAATACGCATTTAATCTATTTTTATCAAGTTTTATAGCTCCATTTACGTTCCGAAAAATGAACGTTATGCAATGTATGTGTTCAATCAGAGAAATAAATAGCTAAAAAAAAGGTGAATAATTATATATTCAACTTGATTTGTAGAGCTTAAAAAGTAGATTATTTTAATATTATATAATTTTAAAAGTAAACGATAAGAAATTCTCTATAAATATAGTATCGACGAATAAACATCAACAGCAATGAATTAACGATTTGTAGGCTTCCAGTTTGCTTTATTCCGAAGTTTTTCGATTTCAATAAAACTCGACTGTTACAGAGCAACGTGCACACAGAAACTAAAATTGTTAATCGCAGGAATAAAATAATATAAGTTTTTTTGCAAAATCTTGGGTCCACGGAAATCTGCGAAATTTTTGAAACTTCAAGTTTACAGCGATGCTGCTAACATTGCAAACTTACTTTTTAATATAAAATTGTAGTTGAACAGGCATACTATGAACAGCGCGAAAAGGCTCACACGTTTTTTTTACAAATCATCATAACTTTATATTCTATGATTTACAAAATTAAAAAAATATTTCTAAATGATATTCATTCGGCGTGGGAAAACTCTGAGTAGCTTTTAATAAATTATACAACTGCCTTATAAGAAAAGGGGAGGAGTGAATCGGGTATTGATCGCCTAGCATAGCAGTCTTAACCCATTACCGCCCAAGCACTCGCAGTCAGACACTTATTTCTTGTTAAAACAAATATTCATAACTGTTCAAAAAGAGGGTTGCAGTGAAAAATTTAACTTGCCTGACTAAATGATCATCGATCACCTTCTTTAAACCCTTTTCACGCTTGTTGAAACGCGAGTCGTGACGAATGGAAACAAAACTAATAAAATGCCCAACTATGCGTCCCGCTTGGGCGGTAATGTATTAACTGTCCCACCGTCGATTATCCTCAATTTAAATACTAGCGCTCGCGCACGGAATCCCCCCCTCCCCCTCTCGCAATCCCAATAAATACACACCACAATCCATAACAATTCCGGTGGAACGTACCGCAGGTCAAAGAGCCTCGACGCGGCCATTTAAAATTCAATCGCTGGTCCTTATCATAATGTCGAAGAGAGAGAGGGCGACAGAACAAGCTAGCCGTCATCATGGGAATGGCATCGATCGCGCGGCAATATTTACGGGCGAGTGCGCGCTTTGCGGAAATCCGCGCGGCGCATTATGCGCGATTAATGCAGGCACACCATCGATGACTTCTAATCTCGAAGATATTCCACGCGTCGGTAACGCGGATGCCGGAGTGCGATTCCTGGGGGGCATCGATTGGGATAATGCGGGGCTGAGTTACGAGGGTTGAATTTGTGATTCGAGCGGCCCTTTTTCGGGCTGGATTTTTGGTTGATGCTGATGTATTTATAGGTTCTTTTTGAGCGTGATTTACGGCCGATCATTTTTAGATTTACGATTTTGTTTTTTTACGCTTTGAAAAGTATTCTGTTTTTGTTATTATCGAGTCAATGAATAACAAAATATCACAATGCATTGATGAGAATAATCGATGATTAATTAAAGAATGTTTTACAGTTTGCCATTATTTAACAAATTGAACAATAATAAATACGATAAAAATCAGAGTTCCTAAAATGCAATAAAAAAACATAGCGAGCTTTTTAATTAAATAAAAAAGCGTTAAGTTATAGAAGTTTTACCTTCAATAGATGCCTGTGGTCAAGAAATATTGGTTAAAGATACAATATCGCTTAACGAGTAGCGCCGTGTAATAAATATTAGCCTGCTTTCAAATTAAAACAATTAATTTGGTATTTGAGCCTCGTAATTGGATCACAGCCACAACGATTGTCGCAACAATCTGCTGATGTGTACTGACGATTAAAGCCCGTAAAATGACTGCTTGATATCGACAAGTAAATACAATTATATGAGATTTAATGATAATTCGTTTCCGTTTATTAAATCATATTTTCATAAAATGACAATTTATATGGTTCTCAAACTTTAATTATACCACTCGCATGTCAGGATTTTCGTATAATAAATTGTCTGTCGTTCTCTTGGATTTATTATCGAATTATCTTCTTTTTCATATTTATCAATTCAAATAAATGTTTTTTATTTTACAGGTGTTAGTTCTGAAATTTCATTACATCAACTTCTCAGTATCTCATTTATTAAACTTTTAATTTTAAACCCTATAGGATTCATAATCTCGAGTCTCTTCAGACATTAACAAATAGTAACAATAGTTCACCCAGGCCATTATGTATTGTTACTTAAATTCCCATCCCAGCTATTTTACGGTTAATCAATCCAAAATCCAGTCAGAAATAATAGAGCTCTCGATGCGCAAACGGCCCCAGCCATCTCCTCCCCCGTCACTCTTAAAACACTGTCCGCGTCCGCGCCTGCGTTTGCCAACCATAAACCATCTCCCTCTTCCCCCCTCAAGCTGATCAGAACGATCGCTCCTCTTGCTTGCACAAAAGCAGCAGCAACCTCGGCGACAGCAAGTGCTGGTCCGGGCGCATAAACAATCATCCCGCGCGCTAAAATCATTGTGCCACCGGGGGGCATAAAGGCAACTTCTACCTCGCGAAGAATATACGCCTGTGGAGCGTGGCGATGGGGGGGGGGGGGGGGAGGGAATTCTCGAGATGCCCGCGGAGAGGGGGAACAAAGGCTCGCATTCATTCGCGCGGAAACACGGAACAAGCGGACGTACGGATGACCGTATTGCTGGATGGCTGACACGACAAGGGTCGAAACCACTGGCGTCCGACGCGCCCGACTGCAGCTGCACCCGCCAAAGCGACCCTCCCTCCCCCCTTCCTCCAGGCTCTCTCCTGTATTAACGCTCCTCTGCTTGTGCGGGTGTGTTTATATATATGCTGCGTATATGTACATATATATATATATATGCTCGAGTCTGAGGACTGGACAAAGGGAGGATAGGAGAACTGGAGCTGCTCAGAGATATATTATATTATATTAGGTTAATGTTTATTTTAGCCGGGAGATGTAATCTTGCTGGTTGCCGTGATTTCGATGTGTTTGTTGAAAAAACAGCTCTTAGAGTAATGATTGAGCAGTAGTGGGGGATTTATTATTAATCATAAAGTTCACGGTTATTTTAGTAAATAAGGATATTTATTTTATTTAAAAATATTTAAAAAAGGAGGAAATCTTAAACGTTTATATATACGTTATGGTTTAATACGTCGACGGGTAACAAACATATTTAACTTCTAAGAAGATAAATAACACAAGTAAATAGGTGCCTAACTAAGCACAGAATTAAAGTTCGTTGTATTGATTGCGATAGTCCGGATTTGTTTACGACCAAAAAGATACAATTGAAAATTTGTTAGACAGGACTGAAAATTTATAATTCAATGAATCTTTCTAAAACTAGCAATATCTTCGCGTAGTGTAATGAAAATTACAGTATAAAAGGAAGCAATAAACCGAATTACAACTAGACTACAGAAAAGTGAAAGAAAAAAGTGCAATATAAAAGAGAAAAGAGAGAGAGAGAGCAATGCGAGGCACATTGTAACAGAAATGAAAGGACATAGATCGCAAGAAGTATTAGTTTTTCCCGTTTATTGGAATAAGGTGATGACAAAGATATTGGTTTCCATTCTAGATATGAAAGTTTTTTTCGATGATTTTTCCCTCAAAGCACATCAATCCCGACCAGTTCCATAATTCAAAACCAGAACCCCCATTCCAATCCCCCAGCAGAAACTAATTAGAGATTAATATCCCGAAAAGCGCGACAAATAATTAAAATAATAGAAACATCTGTTGCGACTACGCGCAGTTCATATCCGCTCGCTATTAAATTAAGCTATTAATTTTCAGACTGGGATCTGAAACGCCGCTGCTACATCGCCGGCACGTTTTACCTTCGAGCATCGAGCTTTGAAACTTGAATTTCGGAACACGTGCTCTGTGCCGCTGCAGCTGAAATTTCATTACGGTCGATCATATTTGTCCGACGTGCCCGTTACGTTGATTCGCATATGTTTACCGATTACACAGCGCGGGATTATGTGCCCCCGGCAAATACATTATGGGGCGGGATTTAGTTTTTTTTCAATTTTCAGCTAGAACGAGTTTTGATTGTTCTTAGAATGTTTGAGCTTTTAGGGTTCGCAGATCGGATGTTGGATTAGGAATTGCGTTACAAGGGGAAGATTTAATGTAGGTTGCAGAGAAATTGAAAGCTTCGATTAAAGTTAGACTTGCAATGTAACGGGGATTGGAGAGAATCTGTAGTATGAAAAGTTGCTTTTGTTACGATGAAGAAGAAGGAAGCTTTTATAATCAAGGATTGTTGAAACTGTTATATGTCAGAAGTTTTTTTTTTAAGAAATTATAAATAAAACAATGGTTATAATAATTTCGGTCTCTTCTTTCTCCACCACAGTTTATATTCTCCAGAAAACACATTACAATGTAAAGTCAAAATTTATCACAATCCATAAAAGGTGAACTGTCTAAATTTACGGCGCCATGAAAGGGCGGCTGTAACAAGGTGAAATTTAAGACGGAAGCGATGCGAAATCCTCATTCGAAAATCCGCGTATATAAAATTAACTTTGTTCAACCAAAACCATCCAGCATTTTCGAGCCGAAATCCGTCGAACAAAGGCAGCAGCTCCAACCCATTACCCTCAATAATTCCGTAATTTCCCCAAGCATCCTAACCTAATCAAGCATTCCAAAAGCAGAAAAAAAAAAGCCCACCCCTCCCCCCGACCCTCGAAGACACGTCTCCCTTCATTACGGTTAGCTTTTGTCTCGGAGCTCTCAATGGTTCGCGAATCCCGATCCTCGAGGGTAATCCTCGCGGATCGCGCTGCACGTGAGGGAGCGAGAGGGAGAGGAAGTATAAGCGCTAACGACGCCCGTCGTCGCACATCCGCAAAGTAGTCCTGCAGCTGCCCGCGACGCCACTCTCCTTATCTGGGGCTCCAACAATGAGGGGGAGCAGCGCCGAAGTAGCGGTAATGGATTCGGGAATATCACGCGAACGTGCCGCTCTATCTGGAAGCCGACGCTTGCATAAGACTGCTGCTAGCTGCTGCTGCTGCTGCTGCTGCTGAGCAGTAATGATTTTACTCACAGAGAGATGTTCCAACGACTGCTGCCGCTCCTGCTGCAGCGACGGCTGAGTAGACTGGGAGAAGCTTCGGGGCGATTGAAAATTTTGGAGGGTATTGGATTTTGAGATTCGGATGTTTTCGATTACCGAGTGGTGATAATATTTTGGAGGTTTTTTAAGGGAATTTTAAGTGTTGCCAAAGTTTAGGAGTTTAAGTACTAGATGATCTTATTGGTTTAATTTAGTAGTTTGATGTATATTGATATTTCTTCGTAGTTGATGAGTTTCATGTTTTTAATAGAAATACCTTAAACTTCTATGACTAAACTGTAAACTACAAATAATTTCGGAACTCGGGATTATAAGCACAGCAGCAATGTTGCATATCCTAAAGGTTAAACTTTGCTTTCATGGTCTGTGTTAATAGTGTGGTTGGCATTAGAAACTTTTCAATAAGAGAGAAAGTTGAAATAATTATTAACCCTCCTGCGCACTTGATAGCTATAGTATACACATTCGAGAAATACGTACATTGCATAACGAGATATCTCGTCATTTTGCGCGAGAGGATTAATGAAACTACATTTTCGAAATATAATTGACAATTTATAACGAAACGAACTTCTTTCAGCAGATATTAAAATCAAGCTCAATTCCATCGTCCTCCGCAAAAAAAAAGAAAAAACGAAACTCGCGAAGTAAAACCTCCCAAATAGATACCTTGAATAATAAATTGTCAATTCGTGTAAGATGTTTGCGACAACAATAGCGTCTCTCGCATACAAGCTTGCAAATCCGCTTACACCGTAGCCGCTTACAAAAGAGAAGAATCTCTCGCGCGCATATTCATTTCCCTCGGGCTCCGACGGGCGAATCTATCGATCGAATTCGACGACGCGCCGCGGGACTGATTCTCCTTGTTTTCCTCTAGCTTTCGGCGCAAAAACGACGACGATGGGTGGCAGGGAGGGGGGATTCGTTCGCTTTGATATATTGTTTAGACGAGAACGGTTTCGATGGACAACCTCGGGGAGTTTTAATAAAAACTTTGCTCTATAAGCGCTGCGCGGCTTCGAAAAATTAGGAACGAGTCCGTTTGAAGAGCCGGACTCTTTATTGCTTGAGGGGAATTGGCGGAATTGATTTCGCACCTCGGAACGAAACGTATTACAGTTCGAAGCAGTTACTTTCATTAGAGTTAACTGAGCAAGTTTTTTGAACGGCGATTTACGCGACGAGTCGTTGCTGATGGGGGGAGTAACGAAGTTGGACCAAAGCTGAAAATGATGTTAGGTCGAGTATACTTGGCTAATGAATTTTTGTATTTCGAACACAATTTTATCGTTTTGTTTGTGAAGTTACTTGGAAAGCGTAAATTATGCTATTTAATCGCCGAGTTAAGTAGTTTTTAATCAATTAATCTAACAATAAGATTTGAAACATTTGGAAAAGCAATGTGCTTTTTCCAGCTTAACCGTAGCTTAACGTAAGAAGTAAGCCAAAAAACTACTTTAAGAGCAAAAGTCTGCATGCTACGATAATGACAACGAAGATTATATTTCAGAAATAAAGCAGCTACTGTTAAGAGCTATAAACTCCTTAACTCTGTTTAAAGCTTGGACTCCGACAAATTAATTAAATAATAATAAACATTAGATTTGCCATTAATCAGTCCTGTCCTTAATCAACACTCAATCACTCGTCACTTAATCACTCGTCGATAGTATAATGTTTAATGCATTAAAAACGGATTTTTCATCTTGCAATAGGCTGAATCCTGATAATCCTGATAATCCAAAAGCGGAGCCCGGAGCTTTCAAACATTTGTCGTGAAGCGATTTCCGAAATTATCCACTTTCAATAAACTGTTTCTCAGATAAGTAGATAAGAGCCGCGAATGTTTAAGGATTCGGAAATGTAAATTAGGTCAATCGAGAGCCCGCTTCCTCATCTTTCTCGCCAGCCAGTTATTATGCACGGAAAGTTTTCAGACCGCGATTATTTCTCTGCGGCGGTGTTGGAGTCGTTCCGTTTTTCAGACCAACAAAGTTCATCGTCTATTCTCGCTCAACTTTCACTTCTCTTGGAGGGGCGAATTTTTTTATTTAATTAAACTTCGTTTTTGTCCCGCTGAACGACTGTAACGAAAGGAAATTGAGTATTGAATTAAAACTTTCTTCTCTCTCTCTGTTATTTTCGTTTGAACACTCTTCGGGTACATCGCGAGGATCAGTTTTTAAATCTTCCGGATAAAGTTCTTAACGCGAAATGTATACCGATAATTTTTTTTACCTTTTTTTTTTGTTTATTCTGCGAGCATCGGAAATTCAATGGAAACGGTTTAAAACCCCAAAAATTTCAAGAATCAATTCTTTAAACAGAAAATTAACAATTTTTATTTGTGACTGAATTTGAAAAGTACAAACGAGCAAGTCTGATCGTTTGTTAAAGCAGTGTTTAACTAGTTTGAAAAATCATCGAAAAAATGCTTAAAAATTATGGACAAATCCATTTTTAAATTCCAAAAAAACCACGGAAATTCTAAAAATATTAATTTATGTTGTTATAGGTCAGTTCTTCGCGAAATCAAGAAAAAGTCAATAATGAACTGTATTGCATTATTTATCAAAGTCCTATATCTAATAATTCTTTTTGTTTTTTGCATTAAGATTTTATGTCTTAAACCTTTCATTATCTTATATTTCCTCAATAAAACCAGACTCCCGCATCGACATGAACCCACTTTCCGCATTAATTAAAGGGCTCCACTACCCAGCAGCAATTGCCGATGCAGCGTCTTCGGATGGTTGAAGGAGATAACTCAGAGACGCTGTTTTTCCAGGAGCGAATGATTTGCAGGGAAGCGCCGATATCGATTTCTCGTTAAATAAACATGTGCCCGGAGCGCGTCTCTTTTTCGTACGTCGGTTGAGTTATCGGTGCCTGCCGGCCGGGATAGAAAAAGTCGGCTTTGAGCATGAATCAATGTGTTGGCTTTTGCGCGATGTTCCGAGGCGTGTGAGCCTGCCTAATTTTGGAAAGACCTTTTTTCTTTGTTACTTTGCAGAGGGAAAGTGTTCTTGAAAAAGGTCGAGTTATGAAATGTCAATTTCAGCATTTAATTCAGCGGTAATATTTCATGTAAACGAATGTATATATGATTGAGAAGCGAAAAAGTGGAAGTTTAAAGTTTCGCATTCGAATGTCTGACAAAATTTAGTTTGCATCACTTAAAAAAGTTTCTTATGCAATTCTGTTTTGAAATTTTTAAGAGAATTTTAAAATTAAAAAGTAGATTGAAAATGGTTTTTTGTAATATTTCCATATTCACATTATTATATTTATTAAATTATTATTCTAAATTATATAAAATCACTTAACATTTTTTTTTTTATTAACAATTTTTCCTGCATTTTAAAAATAGAATAATTGCGTGGTTCCATTATTATAATGAATAATAACAATAAATTTAAAAAAAATGGCCCCCAATAAGTCAACACTTAATGTTTTTCCAACGAAAAAAGTAGAAAATTGAATGCTTAACAACTTAATTGTTTCGAAATGATTAAGTACCTTTCAGTGCCCTCGGGTTTTTTTTTTTCATCCCTCTGAAAGAAGAAAATTAGTATTCCAAGCATTTGCGCTTACGGTTTCTCCATCAAACTTCCGAAGTACATCAATTTCCCAAGGAATGACTGATCCGTGACTCGACTATTCGACTTTAAACCCCCTCCAACTGCGGGGCGGCACACTCGCCTCGGTACCGAGTATAATGAAAATAATTTCGTTGGATCGCTTTGTCGAGAGCCGCGGGGGCCGAACGACCATCGGGCGATGGGAAAATCGATGGAAGCGCTTTGATTGACGCCCGAAACGACGCAAAACTGCCGCGTAAGTGTTAGATAGGTATATATTGAAATACGCTGCGGTCGCGTGTATATATATATATATATATATGTATATTCAGGGAGGAAGAAAAAAAAATTTTTTTCCCATTTCGACGCCGCAGTTTCGCTCGCTTTTTTGCCCACATTTTTTAACGCTCCGGCCCTCGCAATTGTCCGCTCGATCATCCAGACGTTTTGCATCGCGACCGAAAAAGAATGGAACGGGGCTTACATTAGCTGACTGACGAATAAAAGAAACGTCGATTGAGTCGACAGTTTTAGAGATCGATGCTTGTAAAAATTGAAAGTTCGCGTTAAAGACCTTTTGTAATTTGGGCTATTACATCGTACGAAGATTTATCATCTCCTTTTCGAGGTGCTTGATTTTTACGCGTAAAATGGATTTCATATCGGTGGGAGAAAATGTGATTATAACTCCTGTTCGTGACGATTGAATTAAATTTTAAATTGAAATTTGATTTTTTTTTCCCAGTAAATTTAAAGATATTTTATCAGTGAATAACGAAAGCTGAATCAATATTCACGTTTTAATAAACGCGACACATTTCTCTATCAGAGTTCGGAAATTAAAAAAGAAGATATTGGCATTTAAAAATTGCCACAATCAAACTACAAGCTTTCAATAAATTTTTTAAGCCTTATTATTTGACAAAAAAAAAAAAATTGTAATAAAACTTTTCAAGTCTGAAATCCAATTTATTTGTTTCATATTGATTTTCTACATATGAATACAAAATTAAATTTAACTTATCGTTTGTTACGTGGGGATCGGATGTGAAGGGGGGTGTGAGGGTTTTGTGACCACAAGCGGTCTGTAACACGTTATATTGTAACTAATTTAATTAATAACTGGAAAATAGATCAGGTTTTATGTAAAACATTAAATATTTTAATTTAATTAAGAACTGTACATTAAATTATATTTCATTTCAACTTTACATTCAATTTATATTTATAAAAAACGTTTAATTCTTGGGTAATAATAATTATTGAAGCCGAAAATGTAAAAAATTCAATTATTCTCAAATTATGCTCTTCATTATCATAATATACCTCCTCTCTAACAAAAGGCAGCAAAAATGAAACCAAAAACGAAAGCGTTTTCGTTCATAATCCCACTTATCATATTCAACCTATTAGCATAAGCCTAAAATAATTTCTATCGGCTCGGCCGGTTTCATTAAAGCGCAAATCGCCGTCAGAATTTTCGCCGTGACGTGAAAAAAAAAAAAAAAGGAAGGGTCGCCGGCATTCGCAATCCCGTTGCACGGCTAATTACACCGCTACATATTCAAGCGACTCGACTCATTATGCCCGGCGGTGCGCCGATCCGTCGCTCGGCGGCGCCTTAATCGTTATTAATGCACTCGCGCGAGAATTCGTCGGCGGCATTGTGTCCTCGCGGAATAAAAGCTCAGCCAGATAAGAGTCCCGGAGGAGAGGAAGGAGTTATTGAATCACGTAACCTGCTTACTCATTCACGTAATGCCCGCTCCGTATTCTGTTTTCTCCTGCTTTTTTTTCCATTCTTAATGCCCTCTGCTCTTTTTTTTTTTTCCTCGGCGGGAGTTTCTCGTCGGGGGAAAGTTCTTTTTTCTGCTTTTGACTTTTGCTGTTTGTGCTTGGAAAGTAAATAGACTTGGGTTACTGTAAAGAGGCAAAGCGGCACGGTAAATAAACAAGCATATGTATTTGCTGATTACTCTCCTGCTTTGAGATAAATGATTATGCGAATAACGTTTGTTCTTCGTGCTAATTAATTTGTGGGAATTTAATATTAAGTATTGAGATATGATTAATGCGCTTTTAAAATGCTGAAGGCACAAATTTATTATTAAGTGTACGCCATTTTCGGAAGTAATTATAATAAACAGGAGTAGTCGAGAATAAACTTGATGCAGGTAGACGTGCTCAGAGGAATTATGAAACGAGGATTTGCATGCCCAACGAATGAATGTTTCGTTATAATAAGAGAGGCACAAATTAAAAGCTTCCTTAATATTCGAGGCTCGGCTTCTCGGAATCGTTAAGAATTTTGCATTCGCTCTTTACCCCAGAATATAAATTCATATTAAAAATAGTTTTCCACCTTTTTATAATCAATTATTTAAGCACTATTTAAATCATGCCTTTTTTCATCTACATAATAAATAGCTAAACTTTACAAATCTTTTTTTAAACTTCTTATAATAGTTTGCGCATATATTAGAAAGAAAATAAAATTTCTTTGCAAATAAATATGCGTTGCGAAGTATTAGTTAGTATATATTTTTATTAATTTAATAATCTCCTGCAATTCACTCGTTCAACATATATAAAAAAAGCTTAGCCTTATTTCACTTTCGTAACAGCCCAGAATGCAAAAGCTCACGCGATTCCTCCGCTGTTCCTCAGACCAAACGATCAGTTTTGTAATCGCCTGCCAACCACTTAAGCATTCCCGACGCGTGCCGCAATAAACCGGTGCATATTGCACGGGGGTTGAATATTTACAATTTATACGCGACGGGAATAATCCTCCTATCCCCGGGAAAAAAGCGCCGGGACAAAAAACGAATGCATTATGCACGCACGGAGCTTCTTCTTTTTCAATTAAAAGCCGTTATCTGCTTCCCGCCGCGAGAGGGAGCAGCTTAACCGTGGCAGCGGGCAAATAAAGCGAGAGAGACCGCGGAGAGAGACGGAGAGTAGCTTTGGAAAAAGGTCGCGCTTTTCGGCGGCGAGCTCTCGTTTTAATCGTGCATAATTAACCGGCCAGATTTTTCCCCGGATGCGCAGCTGGTTTTTGCGCGCCCCGCGCGTAATTCGAGTTGCCTGCGGAATTAGCTCTTTAAGAGTCGAGTGCCGCTCGTGATTGCAGAAATTATGGCGGACGATGTGAGAACGCGTTTTTTTTTTTTTCGACGGTGTTTCTCGGACGCTTTATGTCGCTCTCGGGACTTCTCTGCGGCCCGGGGAAAATGGGAGATATGAATGTAACGAGTCTCGGGGATTAAGAGGGAGGAGGTACGGTATTAATTGAGAAGCGAAAACAATTATCTGAGGATTAGGGAGAGAGAGAGAGAGAGAGAGAGAGAGAGGAACGAGCGCCGTGCTGTCGATAGAATTTTATTGCTTAATTTTAATTAGAGTCTGCCGTCGGGATTAAGGAAGTTATTGGCTGCAGAGAAATCAGCTATTTGTTTTTAAAGGTTCGTAAATGGGTGTAATAACCGTAATATTGCAATGTCGGAGAAAATTTTTCGTGAAATTATGCAGGTTTTTTAGTTTTATTTCGTTGACTTTTGTACGGCTCAAAATAAGATTAAGATTAATCGACCGAAAGATAACTGAGTTTTTGGTAATATCCGATTTAAATGTTAAGATTTTGAGCTCCTTTAGAGACTTTCTAGTCGTACTCTAAAAGTTAATATAGACTTTTCCTTTTATGATCTTTCTACATCGCAGCTTTTTAAATTATATATTATTAAATTATACGTATATTATCTAACTGTTCATCTAACTGAAAGTATCTTTTCGCAAAACAATTTTGAAGTAGACAGAAAAACTGTCTTCTTATTATGCTCTAATTTAAAGTATCATTTTCGAAACTTAATCCCGACTGTCTCTGCGACCAAAACGGTAAAATTAAAAAAAAACTACGACCCAACTCCCCTGAAAACAATACTTTATTTAACATTTAATCGAAAATTCGTAAAAGAAAGTCAGCTAACTACGGGGCGCCTGTTTTCCGAGAATTTTAACACTGACCTCCTTTAATTTCCCAGCTCTCGCTCTTGGGGCACCGAACACGGCGTCAGTCGAACGAGTCGAAAATTCGCGCGAGGCCTCCCTGCAGCAGCAGGCAGCGGTGCAGCAATTGACCGAGTGGCCGCCTCGGCCGTGGCTTTCCGAGCGAATTGAAAAGGGAGAGCGGAGTAAAAAAAAAAGAAAAACAGAGCGCGAGGCCCGAAGAGTTTGCCGGATTTATTTCCCGGAATCCGGATCAAGTAGCCAACTGGCAAGTATATAAATGCGCCCGTAATTATGCACGAGGCCACGAGGGCAGGGAACTCTTTTATTTACTTAATTGAGTGAAAAGCTGATACCTTTTTTTCCGGATTTCTAATTGGAGAGGAATGCAAGCCGAATTTTTGAATTAGGAGCTGATTCAATGTGTTTCTTGTTTTTTTTTTTTGTTAAGCCGAACCTTTTTTGGGCTGAGAGAAGCATTCGTATGTGTTTAAATACTTTTTTTTATTTTTCATGAATGCTGCAAAATGTTAAGTTTGAACGTATATTCATTTTTCATGTAAATTTTGAGAAATAATGCAAGGCTTTGATTTTATTGTTACAATTCCTGGAAAAGAGCAATCAGAGTTTGAATGCCTGCCGGATAATTCCGTATTAACCTTTAGAAAATAAGCTTTGACGCATTATTAATGATTACACGTTTTTCTTTATATTGAAAAATAATCTGAAAACGCGGCCGCGCAAATGAAAAATTAATCCGTCAATGAAATGTCGAGCATAATTGTGCAGTCTTAATGCACATTCGAAAGCCCAGCGCCGTTGAATAAACTGTTTTTCCGGTACAGCAAAGCGTTCGCCCTTTTGAATTATCAATTTCGCGAATAAAGTCGCGCATCGCACTAATTGGAGACTCGAAAAAACGAAATCAATAACTCGTTGATTGAATGAACGCTCAGCAGAGGAGGTGGTGGAGGGGGGGGGGAGGGGTTAAGGGCATCCCCCTCCTCCTTCCCTCCCCTGGAGAAAAAAAAGACGGCGAACAACAAACGTGATTAGCAAGAGGAATGAAGAGGCGAGGGAAGAGTCGACGGAAAAAAAGGGCAGGATAGCACAAAGGCCGAGCGATTCTGTTTATTCGGATGTATTGCGGAACGAGAGTTGGATCATCGAACGTAAACGAGGTCGGAGAGAGAGTGCGAACAAAGTCCGCGGAAAAAAGAGAGGTTACAAAGCTCCGTTACGATGCTCCAGGAAATTCACGACTTTTTGACAGAGTCGAAAAAAGAATTGGTTTGTTTTCCAACTTGGCTCTTCTCTTTCTCTCTCTCTCTCTCTCTCTCTCTCCCTCCCGAGTGTTGTTCGCTTTTTTTTACGCTTCCACGGAATTCGTATCTTTTTTTCACTCCCCGGGAATCGCGGAAAGGACAAACACGAGCGAGTAAATTACGTGCGCGAGCAGAGGAAAGGGAGAATTTAGCACGAAATGGTTAATGCAAAAAGGGAACGAACGAGCCGGAGTTTTTAATCGACGTCAGCGGGATTTATTTGCGGTATCCGCGTCGAGGGAAGGGTGCATCTTTTATCTTTGGAAAAATGACAAGTATCGTAATTGGTTTTTCTGAAAAAAAAAAAAAAAAAAAAAAAAAATAGCAGCGAGGTAACGCGAGATCAAAAAAATTTGCATTATCGTAACGAATGAAAGAAGGGAATATTCGGTTATTATTGAGAACGAGTCTCCGTGATTGCTTAATATAGAATTGTCATGCCAGAAGCCGAATATTCGAACGGATCCAAATATTTGGAATAATCGCGCATCCGAACGTCGGAGTAAATGGACTATCTGCATTCCCGGCTTTTGTGCTTGAATTTATCCGAATATTCCGAGAGCTTAGACGTTTTATCTTATATCTCAGTCAATTCCAACCCAGAAATTATCGAGCTAATTCACAATCCAAAAATTTTCCAAAATGTACCTCGTTAAATCGCATTACGTTCGTAATTAATTAACAGATGTTCTAGGAATAAAGTATGTTTTATGTTTTTAGACAATATGTAACAGTTATTTTCTTCCCGACTAAACAATCATAAAAATATTTTAAAGTCACGCGTCAAGCAATTTTAATTTGACAAACGACAGAAATCATATACAGTTTTAAAATCCTATAAACCCAATACCTAAAAAACTACCTCTCTCCTTCCCCCAGCTATTAGCAAATCCTCTCCCTACTCTTCATTCCCGCAGTCGTCAAAATACTGCACTTTCGCGACCTCCGTCACTAATCGAGCACCGCAGCATCGCTAATTCTCCCGTCTCTCCTCGTATCTGCATTTCCAAAAGAGCCGAGACCGGCGGGACTATTAATTCAAACCCGAGCCTTCTCCCGTATGCATCGCGGCTCCGACTCCGAAAAACTCGATGCTAATTCATTCGGCATCCGATTTCGTTTGAAGCAACTCGACGAGGAGGAGGAGGAGGAGGTGAAAATAATCGTCGGGCATATGCAAATCGACCTTGTCCCGTTCTTTTGTTTCGTCTGGGCGACCGACGACACGCGGAGCCGCGCCACCGAGGGGTTGATGATCCGAGTGCCTCGAGTCATTAGAGCGCGATGCCGCGCCGATGGAGACGCGCTCAAGAGTCGGCGATGCGCTTGATTGGATATAGGGGGGTCTGACTAAACTCGACGCGTTTCACTTACTGTAATGCGCTCTCGCGCTATTCGATATAAGCGTTTTGTCGACGGCTCTTTTAAAGCCGCGGCCGTTGTTTACTTTGAATGCTGACTTTGTTAGTTTTTTTTTTTCTTGATGACTGCCGTTTTGTGGTGATGATTTCAGTAATTGAGTTATTAGCGTGAATTGTAGCCGGCGAACGTGGGTTTTATTCTTATTTGCCTTTTCGATAAAAGTTATGGCAGTAATTAATGAAATTTCGACTAATTAAAAGGAGCTTATTATTGAATTTATCGCAATTAATATATTTATTGCACTCTCGCTGAATGTATTTGAATCGTGTATCAATTCCACTTAATCCAAGACCGAATTACAAGTTTATGCATTCTGATTTCCCTTATATCGTTGAAATTAATTTATTTAAAGCAAGTGTCACTTTTTCATTAAATGAAACTAATAATTAATTAATAAATGAATCACCAGTCGTTGTCAAATGCACAAATGTCTTCTTATAAATTTCAATTTTAAACCCTGGTAGAAATTGCGCAACTTAAATTAGCGAATTTGCGTCAAGACCATAAATTAGACAATTTAACACCTATTTCTCATCCAAAATTAGCTCAAAACTTCTAAACTCGTAATAATTGCAAATCTTAATCGCCAATGCCGTCATAACTCAATTCGCAGCCAAAGCAAACTTTTCACCTCCCATTTGTTAAAAAGCAACATAATTTGTCCTTCCCCCAACTCGATAATTCAACGACGCAATCTGGTCTGTAAAACCCTTTTCTTCCCGGCGAGCTCCCGAAATCTTAAATCACCTCCCCGTTTATTGTGCCGATGCATCGACTGCCTTAACGAGCTCCGCGGCAACGCGAACGTGATTTATTCCCGAGTGCAAATTGGAAATCGACCTTCGGACGAGACAAAAAAAAAACGGAAGAAGACTCGCGAAACAATCGCGCACGTCTGGGCTAAACTACTCGAGCCTCTGTTTCGACTCATTATAGATCGCAACGAGCCCTGCCGCTTCTTGCACTTTGCCGACTGGTGTATGGACGTGTCTTTTTTTTTGCGAGGAGGGACTAAAAGTTTCTCGATTTCTTCGGCGCACTTTCGAAACTCTTTATTGCCGAGCACACCTTTTAGATCCCGGAAGAAAAGGGCATTATGAAAAAGGTGGGGGGCAAACATTTATTGCCCCAGCCTTCTCCTTTTTCCGTTTCTTCAATTGTTTCGTAACTTTTGCAATAACGATCGGTTTGATCGGTAGTTTCCAATTATGCGGGAATTCAAGACTGTAATTTCAAGTCTCCGCCGCAAACGCATTTCGGTTAGACCAACAAAAAGCAGTTAAATCGGCAGAGCTCGAGTTTACTTTGTTTTACGAAACTACCGCGAAAAAGCAAACAGCCATCCCGTATTTACAAACCCATAAACTTTCCTGTCGCCGAATATCTTGGCAGCGCAAAAGTCACCTCCATTTTCCAGTCGCCCGGAACCGAATGATGTCTCGGTCCTCCCGGGAAATCGAGTATTTCGACTGCATAATAAGGGATAATATTTGTCCGCGACTGATAAAATCGATTATACGACTTTAATAGAAAAACGGCAATGAGATGAAATTTTGCCTCCGAGGGAGAGGAGGCAAAAATTTAAATTCGCAAATCGCGTCGACCTGAAATAATAACTTCTTTTCTGTTTGCTTTTTAAGGTCCCTCGAAGTCGCATTGATTTTACGCATTATTGAATTTATCGATGGAATGTGACGTTTCTTCTGGAATCAACGAAACTGATAGCCTTTGTTACTCGCTTCAAGTTTTATCAGGAATCGATATCGAAGGTTTCATTTTTGTAGAATGAATTACTTAATTTCGTGGAAAGTTTAATAAACTACGTCGCGAATTGAAATAATAAATTATTCTCCCAGTTTTTCTTTTCAATTTAAAAGTGTCGACGAAATTTCTGTTTACTTTTATTTCAAATACTCGAGATAAAATGTTCAATAAGCTTGAATTACATTGAAAGGCCGAGGGTTTTACAAAAATTCCTTGATTTATAAGTCGGTCGTAACGTAAAACTACATCCTTTCCAGACTTTATTAAAAATCAAGCAATTTCGAAACCGTTTCAATCGAAATAAAAAAAAAAAAAAAAAAAAAAACGAGCCCGAATTCTTAACAAACAAAAAGCAGCCTCCTGCAATTACGCGATTAAAGCTCCGCAGAAAAGCGCAATTTCCGAGAGGCAAACTGCATTTCCCTCTGCTCAACTCGGAGCGAAAAGAAAGCGCCGAAAATTGCCGTCGCCCCCCCGCCCCCCTCCACCGGTAAGTGATAACCGCGAAATAGTTTCCCGGATAGTTTGTCAAGCGGAGAGAGAGATCCTGAAAACAGCTAATACACTGCCGGCGGTGTACCTTCGCACCTTTCCACGGTGGAATTTCGCAGCACACAGCACCACTCTCACTTCACACTCCACTGGACGCACTTTTTTCTTTTTTTTCTTTTCTTTTCTTTTTTTTTTTGCTACGGGAGCAGCACGAGGAGAGAGGAAGAGAGAGAGACGCGCGGCGTAGGTGTCTCCGGCGGGCGAGACGCGACTGAGCCGCGCGATTTCGGCTCGACAGGGTGTTACCCTCGATTCGGACGGGAGTGGAAAACAGCGACGACGCGGAGGGAGGGAGGGAGGGGGGAGGGAGCGGGCGGCAATTCATTGCGCTTGCGTTGCCTCCTACTCTGCGCGCGCGCTACACACACCCGGCCGGCCGTCTCTCTTACTTGCCCGTCTTTTTACCCGACAAAGAGCCGCTCCTGCTGAGTACCTCGCTCGGACGAGGCCTGATGGATGGACAGATGACCTTTTTAAAGGGGTTACACCTGATTTACCGAGCTTTTTCGAGTCGCGCGGCGACTGAGACGGGCCGCTACGGAGGTATAGGGCTTTTTACTCGCGGGTGAGTTTTACCGACGAGTCGAAAAGGTGAGGGTGATACTTTGGAAAAGGAGGAGCTTAATAATTGAAGGTCTTGCGCTTTGTAATGCTTGTCGGGTTTAAAAAATTGAGTACTCGGAGAAAAGTGCTTTATTGTATCTGTAGAGGAATGATTAAAAAGTGCGAGTAGTTACAGTACTGCAGGTAGCCTGTTTTTCCCCAGTGGTGGTTTCTTCATTCAAAAGCTCTTTTCATTAATAAAACATTAAAGGGAAACTCGTCCAATCTAAGTAAGAGTTTCTTAGGAAATTTATCATTATAGTTATAAAACTTTTTTTCCGTTATTAATCTTAAAAAATGTGATTAAACAAATTTTTTTTCTTTTAAAAATGAAAATTTATAATCACGTCGATTTTGATAACGAGCGCTGAAAATAATGTAGTCATTATAAATACAGATTTTAATTAGAGAGAATTTTCAAGAATTTGATTTAAAACTGAATGAAACCTGATTTGAACTTATTCCCAACTCGTGCTAACAAGTTCAATTTAATTTTTATTACAAGGTCTTTTATTTAAGAAGTCTATTAATTATTAGATTCGAGGAACAACTACATTGAACAAAAGTTTATACCTCACTATTTTAACGAAATAATTAAGGAAAGTGCGAAAGTTTGCAGTAACGGTCTTCATAATTAAACTTTTTAAAAGTAAGATATTTCAAGTTAATAATACTTTGTTGCAACTAATTTTAGTTGTAGATGCTTTAAAAAGTGATTTCATAAATATTTTATTGTAAATAAATAAAAATTTTCATTTATATTATTAACAGAAAAATAAATAATTTCAATCCAATGTGTACCTACCCATCATATTGCAGAATAGAACAGTGTATATAATGGATGCAGAAAATAATAAAAATAATAAAAACTTATTATTAAGTAAATTAGCTAACTTACTAACAGTGATTAAAGAACAAAAGCGTTTCGTGCTTACCTGAAACATAAAACAGAAATAATAAATTAATACATGTTTGCGATTTCTTCGTCATTAAAAATTTAATATAACGTATAACAACCACACATTTATTTGATGAATACTGAAAATTAATTTTAATTATTTCATAAAATTAAATGCAATTCATCGCCTTTAAAATAGGCCGAAAAATTAATTATCCAAAAGAGAAGTGGCCATAATAAAGAACAATTACTGGAGCTAGAATTTTTAATGAAATTTCGTAATTTTGGTAAAATAATTATACTTCAGGCTCGAAATTCGGCGCCAGAAATGTGCACGCATAATATTGTTGCTTCGTAGCCACTCTTTCGAGAATCATAACAGAATATAAATTTAGTAAATGATCTATATTTCTTCGTCATGATATTACAATATTATAATAATATTATAATATTACATGATACTAATAAATAACACAAATTATTTAGGCAAACGATATTTGTCTTTATAGCTTATACTTTAAATAGCATTTTCAATTTTGCGAAATGGATTTATAAAAGATTAACAACGGTATTTGTTTGTCAGCAGAAATATATTTATTTACAATCAATATCAATTTTCGATAACGTTGTCTACGTAGTGAATTTTTTAAATTGACAAGATAACGCCTTTTTAGTTCAGTGAATTTTGAAAAAATAGTACATCAAATTTTCAATTTAGGTCAAATAAAGTCTTCAATTTTAAAGTCCACACTGCGATTTTTAAAGTTCACACCTTCGTTATTAAAAATATTTCAAACTAATATTATTATTCAGATGGGACTTAAAAATTCATTGCTACCTTTTTCAACAACGCGAAATGACAGAAAGAGTCAACCCTAAATTAGGAACAAAATCAATAAAAATTCAAAAACTCCTCGGCAAAATTTCCGCTGTCCGCAAAAAAATCTCCAAAGCCGTTCCCAAAAAAAAAGTTGGCAACAGGTACAGTCCCCGTCAACACCTAGAACTCCAATTGCACTCAGCCGTTGGCGCGGGGCGTCGAAAAATCGCAGAATCCTGCTGCAGCCATCAGCCAGTCGTTTCTGAGGTATGCGTATCGATTCCAAGCCTCTCTCTCTTTCTCTCTCTCTCTCCGGGAGTTTAATTGGATTGTACATTGCGGTGTAACGGATGCTTTCCCCCGGTTTTGTTGCTCCGTTTTTGGTTGCCGAACCGTTTGGGGTTTTCGGGACTCGGGGAACGAGGCGATTGGGTCGACGAGAGAGAGAGAGAGAGAGAGAGAGAGGCTATGATTGCGGAAAATTGGAGGGGCAAGTTTACGGTTCGCGGGAGCGAAATTATTCTTGGCGAAGGGGGAATTCGTTTTTGTGCCGGAGAGGAAATCTGAGCCGTTCGGGAAAGAAGCCCTGATTGAAGTGTTGTGTACTTTGGATTGTACTCTTCGGCAGGTTGATTTGTGGGGTAAAGATTACGTAGTGCTTCTTCAATTGAATGCACGATCGTTTTAAATCATTTGGAGATGTCAGAAAGCATCACACTACATATTTTTGAAAATTATTTGTGTAAAAAATAATGGCATTTTAAAGGGATACGACGAGGATCCTGAGGATGGTGCAGAACAATTTCACAATGAAAAATACTTCCGATTATAAATAATAAACCTCTGCGTTCAGAAAGAAACGCGACACATTGCGCGAGGCCACAAATCTTTCTCCCTGCCTTCGCAACAATAACGCAGTCAATTTCGAGCAGTTTGTCCAGGCGTAATACCGACTTGATACTACGAGCAATACTAACCGTGGCACCTCGTTGTTCGGGAGGTACCGAACATAAACAAATCGAGGAAAGCGCAGCAGCAGCAGCAGCGGCAGCGAGTTAACGATCGATCGCCAACGGACGCATTCAAAATTGTCGCATCCCGCGTACCTCCAGGTAGCGTATTTCAACTAAAACAGTAATTCCCTCGCGATTAAAACGATGACCGATGTAACCCGAAAATAACTGCTCCATCGAGCGGACGAGCGGAGAAACTGTAATCAAGGATATCGGCTCGGGAAAAATGACCGCGTTTAATCGGCTACTGACGCTTGCTTTCGGGACGGAGAACAATGCGGACTCATTTTATTTTTTGGGGTAGAATTAAAGCTGCGGGATTTCGGTGATTGGATGGTTGCTAAGGTGAATTATCATTTGCGGTTCTAAATACTGTGAAACATGGTACTTAGCACATTTTTTTTTAGTAAAATTTTTTACAATTTTTGGAAACATCGTGAACTTAAATTTATTTCGAAAAATGTAGGTTATTGAAGATTTGAAAAAAATTGTTGGACATTATCTGGAATCTGGAAAATGGATGTAGTAAATTTTAGTTATATATTGATTTGTAAGTATTTTCGTAACGTACTCAGTTCTTTTATTCACTTCAAAATTGAAAATCGATAAAAAGTTAGTTAATAGAGTACTTTACTAACTAAATTACTGTGCAAAAAATCCCTTTAAATTAAGAAGATTCCTGCATTTAAAAGAACGAATAATGTTATATGAAGATTGTTATAAGATAAAAATAAAAGTGGCAATAATCCGATTAGATTAATTAAAGCCCTCGCTTATTAATTCTTTCAACGTCCTCATTAACTTTAAGTCACAGCGTCTATATACCACCCAATTAATTAAACCCCAATCCCAAAAGCCAATCACCAAAAGGAAGGACCACCTCGAAGCCCCGTCATTTTACATTATGGTAAAGCTTAAAATGGCATCAGTTGTAAAACTTATTACCCAAAAACTTGCAACTCCAAAAAAAAAAGAAAAAAAACAACTCAACCGGACAATGGCTGAAAGTTGAAGCCGCGTCAAACGCCGGGCGACTAATTGGCTGGAACCAAGTTTTTCGGGGTCCAGCCGACCAATTAGCCCTGACCGCGACTAATACGAATCTTTTTTATCTCTCGCCGGCGCCGCCGCTGTCGGTCTAATTAAGCGTAATAGTCGCGCTGACGCACGTAAAATAACGAGTGCCGCTAGCGCGGCTAAGCCGATAGGCCGCTGATCATTTTTGTCTGTCGGCGCTGCACTTTTTTCGGCGGAGTTTAAGGGGAGGAGAGGCTGGCTTTGTCGGCCGCTGGCAGAGATAGAGGTGTGCGTCTTTTTTGGGAGGATGTCGAGGGGGTTGGAAGGCTTTGGGGTGGCGACGGTAAAGTGAGAAAGCAAGGAGGTGAATTGATTTTTAGTTGACTGGTTTTAAGAATTTCGTCGGTAACGTGGAATAGTTTGTTTGACTTTGATTCGAACGAACTAAAGATTACATATCTTGATAAAATGGTTTAAAAGTTTGTTGAGGTTGAAAAAGGTTGTGCTTTTGCAACCTCTTAGATCTAGATTTAGAACTAACGAACAGTGTTTAATGTAAATAAAGATCGCAACATTTTTATTTCCATACTTGTTTACGGGACTTTCCAATTTGGAAAATGCATTTGTCTATTTTTTTTTTATTTGAAATGCTCTTTTTTTTAACAAAATAAATAAACTTTTCAATGGAATTTCTACCGCATCGCTTAAGAGATTAAAAGGACGGGCGGGAAAAAATTTCGTGAAATGTCTGAAAATAGCAAAAATCAGACGGGACAGATTGATGGCGCTTAGCGGATTCAACGAGGATAAATGTTTCGCATCTCGTGCTTTAATTAATTAAATAACCTTTTTAGGAAGGCAGCACGTGGAGATCGGCGTTCGTTTGTGAAAAAAGTTCCTTCGCGAGTGGATAAAACTTGCTTGATAATTCAACGGTTTAGCTCGTTTAATATGTTTCCCCGCTTCAGCAAATTAATTGAATTCCGAATCGAATCTGGTAATGGGGATTCTATTAAAAGTAGATGTACATTAAATGCATCCAACTAATTAGAATGTTTCTAAACTTTGTTTCTTCGTCCCATTCTGGAAAAAGGATTTACTGCGAAAATCGTGAATTAAAATCTATTTCTAGAATTTCAACGTTTGATATTACCTGTTTCGAGAAAACGTTAATTCGGACAAAGACTGAATATCCTAGGAATTTTGGCAAAAGCAAGTGCGCTTAAAACAATACAGACAATACAAGTTTGTGTTTATGTATACGCATCGTTCTTGTGTTGTGCAGCTTAGAACCTTACGTTTGTTTAAATTGTTTTTCATTATACTTTTTAACGCATTTATTGAATAACTGGAAACGCAAATATTTCAGGTAAGATTATAGGTAATAACGACCACATTTTCGACGAAATCGTTAAACAAGCCAAATAAACCGACATTTAATCCTTCTCCCCTACGATTCCAAAAGGAAGCTCCTGCGTTCGGAGGACGAAAAATCCCCGAGAAATGATTCAGCCTCGGCCGAACAAAACGACCAGCAGGATTTCTCTTTTTCAACAAGCCTCTTTGCTCGCTAACACACACACACACACACACACAAACGCACACGTGCGCGACAAGCAAAACAAAAGCCGCTCGCTCGCAAACAGAGAGCTGAAAACGAATCGCGGCCGAAAAGGGGCAAAAGCAACTAATGACCGAGTGTTTACCCACGAAAAGAGACTCCGCTAATTGGAGCTTCAGCCCTTTTGCTAATTTTTTTCTTTGATAACTCGGGTGCGTGCCGAGGCCTCTGTCTCGCAAGAAAATTACGGAGCCTTTGAGGCGCCGCTTCTTTTTCAGAGATTTAGTGGCTGAGTTTAGTGCTTGCGGGCCGTTTGTATAATTAAATGCGTGGAATACGGAGGTTCCGGGGGGGAGAGATAAGTGTCTTGTTACTTTTTGAGGAGCTTCGCGAGCGATGCTTTCGAGGCTTTACGCGGTAAGCAGGCTGGATAAGAGGGTGAGGAGGAGTGCGGTCAGTTAAAGTCAATTACCGACGTGTTATTATGTGGGTGTTTAGAAACTCTGTGGAAACGAGGAAGTAAAATATATCTGGAGAAATACGACAAAAATCAATAGAGTATATAAAAATCGTTGAGTTATTATTTCTACTCCGGTAAAAACTCACTTCCGTTAATTTTATTTTTATAATTAATTTTAATTTGTGCATTTAAATAGCGCGTATAATCGTCACGTTTAAATGTTTAAAAAGTTACCCAAAGCTTTACCAATAGCATTTCATCAATAAGTTTTCAAGATGTATCTGACCCGTCACGGACTTTACTACTTAAAGGTGCCCAAACTTTTAAAACCAATCATAATGTCTCATTAAAAAATAGAAATCAACTAAAATACCTTTGAAAGAGGACTTAATCGAATCGTCAAAAGCTCGGTAAAGATCTTAATCGAATCCGGCAGGAAACAATGCATCATTTACGAGTTAATACAGCTCCCCAGCAGATACGGCGGGCTCGCAGTTAATCCATTACCGCGAAGCGGCGCATCCCCTCGTCGTCGCAAGACACCCCCCCCCCCCCCACACCCCCCGATATCTTCGATGCAATGCATCAAATCGCTGTTTGACTTCGTTAGGAGGCTTCTGCCGAGCGCATTAATCAGTCCCGGAATCCGAGGCAGAACTAGTCGGCACGCGAACTTCCGCTCGATTCCTATATATCCATTCCCCCTCTGCAAATACTTCGGAGCGATTGCATTTTCCGTTTACTTAGTCAGCCAATCGCGAATTCTCGACGATATCCAGCGGAGGCCGAGTCTTTTCGCCGGACGCGATAAGGACCGCGTTGTTATGCCGGCGATGAAATTCCCCGATTTTTGCTTGCGCAAGTATTGAGCGCCGATGTTTGCCTTGTAAAACGGTAGTATTGTTGCGTTCTTGGGCAGGGAGGGGGGAATTTAAGAGTCAGTATGTTGGGGATTGCGAGGGAATATGGAGGATTTATTAATAGAATTTGGATTGGAAATATTGCTGCTGTTGGCTTTTTTGCGCGGTTAATTCGTTCTGATGATTTCTTATTGGCGATAAAAATTTTTGAACTAAAATAGATGGATTGTCGTTGATTTTGAGTAAAGTTTAAATTTGACAGTAGACTAGAAGGAAAATTCAAACTGTACAGAATTTGAGTTAATTTAAATTTTAATTGAATTTGAAAAAAAATATTTTCCTAGATTTCCAACTGTATCTTTGGGAATTTATATAGTAAATATTATTTTAAAATTGAAAAGTAAAATCTGATATTTTTAGAAGTATTTTTTTCAAAAGATTTTATCGATATTTAAGAGATATAAAATTCAAATTTTTAAATTTTTTTTGTAAAGCCAAATATTGAATTTTTGATTTTTCAATTTTGATTTGTATATTTTTCTTCTTATTTTTGAAGAGCAGGAATTTTAGAAATATAAAAATTGTATATTACTGTATAATTTGAATAAAATAAAGAGAAAAAACTATACAATTTGAATATGCATTTTATTAATTTGTTTGCAATACAAAAAAGGACATTAAAATAAAATACTTTAATTCAAATGCACATACGGCAGTTCATCTCATAGCAGCAACATTACAACGCATTCTCCAACGACCTCGAACGAGCTTCAATCATAATGCATACCGACACGACCCGCGCATCAGCCAACAAAACCAAGTCATAAGAACCAAAAACACAAAGCCAGCCCGCTAATCCACCCAGCCGGTCTGGGGCGCTACATCGATCAAACCTGATTTCCCGCTCCCTAAATTCCGGCGACTCGCAATACAAATGCAAATACAAACGCTTCACACGCGACTACTTGGCTCCGATCCAGCCGATCGGATCCATAGAGGGCAGAGAACGAGGGGGAGCGGGGGATTTGTTCCCGGGGTAAGTCCGTAAAGTCCGAAAATCGCTTTGGCCTCAAACACGCCGGCGGTGGTGACCGACCGGCGGATGCTTATAAGCCTCCGGGTTCCGTATTTACGCGCCTTGAGGTAACGACTCTCTCGGCTCTGTGGAAGAGAAGCCCTTCTCTGCTCCTGGCATGTGCGTTTCCAGAATCGAAAGAGGGCAACCGTCCAGGTGTGTTTGCGAAATCGCTTTGAGTATTGTCTGTGATTTCGTTGAGGTTTGAGGCCGAGACGGTTGCGTTGACTGTCGTTGACGCTGCAGATGTTTGTTCAATTCAAAGTATTGATATTTTTAGTACAATCTCTGTCAACTGTTAATAACTCGAGGTTGAGCCACCTTGTTTAGACTGGAGAATATAAAAAAATGGATACTTCTGTGCAATACTTGAAACTTGTAAAATGGCAGTTCTATCTGCGGTTTCATATTGTTCGACAACAATTTTATAGAAAAAAGTAGTGCAGTATAATCAGATTTTAAAATATTTTAAAATCTATTTTATAGCTAGGAATCATTGCCGAACTAATTTCATTGCGTCAAATGAAAATCATAAGTTTTCTTAAGTGTTTTTAAAGAATGTGCAACTTTAGTCAGAAGCGCAATTGCAAAGTTTTGAAGTACTGCTTCGGAATAAATTTACAGTAACTTCGCGCGTAACGTAGCAATCTTCGTATTATAAACCAACAAGTTTTTTAATGCGATTTCAGTTTCAAGTTTGAAGTTCGAAGTAGAACGTGAGATTGCAATTTATCAAGCACGGCCACAATAAACAGGAAATCATGAGAGCTTTCAACGTTATTATTTTTAGAATAATTCACGCTCAGGTAAATGCAATAAACAGCTGTTTGTCTAAATTTTTCACAAAGCACGTTTTGAAATGTTAAATTCATAAAATTTCGTTCCTCTGAATGTTTTTGAAGTGCAGCAAAACACGCAAACAAAAATGGTTTTTACGACCCCGAAGTTGAAAAGACCGCGACGAAAAGAAAGACGAACAACGACGTACATACCTTAATTAAGGTAAAATATAGCTATTTTTTTCATAACTCGAACTCTTTTGTTTTTTTCTTTTCTTTTTTTCACAAAAAAGTGTCTAACGCGTCACATCATGTTTTTTATAATAATTTTTATAGTTATATTTTCTTTCCGCGGACATCCGACCGTTCCTACCTCGTAAAAAAGAGCAGCGCGAGAAATAACGCTCGGATTTAGTTTTCTTCCTATTTTCTCCCCGAAAGTGCTCGTCTTTTTGCGCGAATCCAGAAGACAGTTCGCCGCGTCGACGCCGTTAAATTTTTAACGATCCGCTCCGGGAATTAGAATCAAAAACTCTTTATTTAATATCCATACTCCAGCGTGAACCCTATAAAATCCCTTCGTTATCCGCGCGCGGCTCCCTCGAAGCATAAACAATTCCGCGGGCGTAAATCAACTCTCGCGATATTAAGAATCGAGGTCGCGCGACGCCAAAAATCATTTTCGCCAAAGCCGGTCGGTCGTTTCGGCCGTTAATATACGAGCCGCAAACGTTGCTCCTCACCTCATAAGTCTCTAAGCGCTTTTGCTGACCTTTAAACAGCGGCGTAAAACCCGGAGTGGAGTATATAAACCGAATTCTCCATATTCGAGCGAGTTGGAAAAGGGTCAAATGCGTTGGGAGTCCAGAAAGAGGCCGTCGGTAATAGCTCTATTTATATGTACTCGCTGTTTCAGAGGTCGTTATTTACGTTCGCGCTGCGAGCCTCTCGGCGGATAAAATTGCTTTATGGGAGACGAGGAGGGGCGTTGGAGAGCGGATGATCTGAAACCAAGTTGTACTACTGGTTGGAGAGTGGATGTGAATGACCGGAGGGATTGCGTTGGTTAAAGGATGATTAAGCGGGCCTTCTGCGGTGAGTGATTTAGGTATTATCAAATTAGCTGGGATCAATCTCCTGGTGAATCCTTCTTTTGATTATGACTGTCTTCGTACGGTTTGCGTATGGTCATGTAATTGAAAGAAGAGGAGGCTCGGTATGAATGCGCGTTTGAATAACTTAGAATTTGTAAAATATTCTTGTAGTGAATACTCTTGGGAGGAGGATCGGGAAGGTACTTTTAATGAATACTTGCAGATAAGTTTCACAGATTTATTTCAGCTTCACTAAGTCTAGTGTGACAGTGGCGAGAATGTCTGCCCGTCGGCCAAGTGCGCGCCCTTTTATACCTGTCGACGGCGGTAGTATCGCTAGCGGTTGTTATTCTAATTACGCGACTCGCGCGATCGCTAACTTACAATAAAACCGTTAACTGATATTCAATGAATTCGTCACAAATTTATTGAATGCAAACGGATGAGTGTCGAATATTATGAAATAAATCTGCGCTAATTTATGGGACTATAAGTCGAAGAGAAATAAACCGTTTATACAAATACGCTTCATTGATCTTTAATAAATACTATTAATGAAACTCGTATTCGATAAACAATCTGGCCAAAATACGATTAATCGTCAGCAATCACATTTTGGCTGTTTTTATAATCATTATAAGTAAGTATTTTTATTTATATGTATGTAAAGTTTTCGTAATTATGCATCAATTTAATTTTCTTTATGTACGCATTATACCTCATATGCAGCAATTGCATCGATAATGATTTATACCGAAAAGTGCTTACAGTCCAACGTTATTCGAAATGGGCGATGTCTAGATAAGAATAAAAATTTTCTAAATGCCAAAGTAAATTTCCCAATTAAAATGCGATTAGCAGCGACATTAAATTAAGCCTTAATTTATAGAGAAATTCATGAATACGTAAATAACGTTTCATAACGAAGCTCCGGTCCGCATACGCCGATAAATTTGAATGCATAATGCGAAAAAGCTCGACGAAATAATTGCTCGAAATAAAGCTGTGCTCGTGAAAGTATAACCGTCGATATTCTCGAAAAAAAGAAATCCCATTCCGATCCGGGCAATATATCTTCGCGGAACCGCAACAGCAAACTGATATTTATTTTCGGCTAATTTATAGTTTCAATTTTCTGCGATTCGTAACAACCCATTTCAGATTACCTTTGAGATTACTTTACGATAGAAATACAAATAAGAATTGGGGTGCTCCTTGTACGAGATGACTTATTTTATACTCGTTTTAGCCTTGATCGTATAACTCATTTTATATCTCATTTTCATTTCGAAATTTTGTGTACGCGCGGGAATGTTTTGAATTGTTAAATATTTCTATTAAATGTTGAAATATGTTTGATCGTAGGTGTGTACATTTTTTTGTATACAATAGGGGGTTAACGTATAAAACGCTGGTTAATGTCTATTTTATATTACAAAAACATGCAAAATACTTTACAACCTACTTGTAAAACATGACTCTTTGTACGGAAGCACTTCCTCTTTCTGAAATTCACCTAATACTTTAAAAATTCTTTGTTCAATTCCCAAACGTACTTCTTACGTTTCCCAACTAAAAAAAAACCCAAACGAAACATCCATTCACTGCGTCAAACGATTCGCCGGTAAGAATCCAAGCGGCAGGAAGCAAGAAAAGAAAGCGTCGACGCGTCGGCGGTCGTTATCTCAGGGCTTTCCGGTTAATTGAATTTGCATTTTGCGCGCTGGACGCAGGCCAGCAGCTTTCGTCCGCTGATGCATATCTCCCGCTGCTAATTCGTCATCGCGCGGCGTCGGCGTCGGCGGCGGCTGCGCGTCCCCTGCTCTCTCCGCGCTCGGCGTCAAATGCGACTCGACAGCGACGCCCGAATTATTTGCATGGAGCGCGCGCGGGCTTTTCTTTCTTTGCACTTGTTGCCCGAGTTTTGCGCGGAGCTTTTATGAGAGCTGGAATATCGCGTAACACGATGGCTGCTGCAGATCGGAAAAGTGATGTAAAACTTTTATGCATATTGGTTCGGAGAGGTATATACGTAAATTAATTTTTAACTTTTTCACTATCGTGGAATATATTTTGAAGATTAAAGTTTTTTAATTAATAAAATTTAGGCGTTATGTAACTACAAAATAATCGATCTATAAATATTAATGACAGCAATCCAAGTCTCAGAAAGCTCGCCCCTATCAGCGAAACCTCGAATTATTCAGCGCAGAAGCTTCCAATTCCAGCTATCATTGAACAATCGAGTCCGGAACCCCAATTCATACATCATCCCGGTGAAGACAAAGGCGCCGATTAGAGATTTCTATAACGAAAAAGTCTCCGGGGGACCCGATCCGCGCCGAGCGCGAGAGGATCAAGGAAGAAAAAGAGAAGAGCAGCTTTAACGCGAAACTAAAGCTAGCGTCAATTTGGAGTCGAGCGCGAATTTTCTCTGTGTGTCTGCGAGGAGAGAGAGCTTTTTTGAGGGGCACGAGCTCTCTCGAATGGAACTTCTCTATCGAGTCTCGCGGTTCGTATTGTCGAAATAAAAAAAAAGAAAAAAAAATGAGAGCGAATCGTATTTGTTCTAACTCTTGAAAAACGTTTGCGCAAAAAAAAAAAAAAAAAGGATTTCCCTCCTTTCTTTTGCAAGATAATAGCCGTTTGTATTTACACAGTTGGTTCCCGAATTAAAGCCGGGAAATGCTTTTGTTTTCCCTTAGCTTTGACTGCTAAACTACTCGCTAATTAAAATCCCTTTGCCGCGCGCAAAATCGAGCGCTCAATTTGCGCGTCCATATTTTAATAAAGGGAGGGAAAAATCGGACCGACGCGGGAAATTCCAGGCTTTGGCCGGGGGCCAGAGTTAATTCGTGATTATGCTGCCTTAATTGGATTCGGGATATTTGCAAGATGTGGGGCTTAAATTTATTAGGCAAATTCGAGGGAGAGTTTGACTTTTAAAGTTACGGGCGAGCGATCGGGCGACTGGGATGCAAAAGGCGCGATGCGCGCGGGGTAATGCGATACCCTATTATATTGCGAGTGTATTAAAACTATTAGACAAGTAAGTTTACATGCAGGAACTTCTCCAATTATTAAGAGAAATTTTCAAGTTAAATTACGGCAAACGCGCCGGGCTGAGTTGGAGATGATGGAGTGAAATGTTTTTTGTTTCTGGGTATAAAGGCTGTATATTCTCAAGTCTCGTGTAACCTATGAAGACTTTGGGAGTAAACTATTTTTAATATACCGATGATTTACGGTTTATTTTTAATGTCAATAGAATTTCTATTTGCAATTCAATATTTTGTCATTCTTGTAAATGTCAAATTATGAGTTTGTCGATAATTTATTCCAGATTTTAACCCGAGAAATAATTCTGAAATGCTTCATAAGACATGTTCCGAAATAATGTTTCATAAATCGGGGAAAGCTATTTCTATTTTTTACCCATCTCTAATCAGAATAATAAAAAAGCCCGAATCTATTTCCACGAGCGATCATCTTTTATGGAAGACAAAATTAATTTTTTCGAAGAAAATTTAGCGCAGGCACTTACAAGTTTTTTACGAGAGGCCGCCACACTGCAAACGTCAGTTCAGCACATTCTGCGCGCGAACTCCGTGCACCGCAACTTTATCTGCTAAAGCTGTAAGTTCTACAAGATGGGTCTTGCCTAAACTAATACGTCTTGTATCTTATATAACCTCGCACTTCGAAGGGAATATGCAGTATTGCATATCGAGACGCATCTCTGTCGATGGGCTGAATAAAGATGCTTTTGGAGACATTAATATGCGCGGGAATTGATGGCGCCCGTAATTGTACCCGATAACTTGTTCGCTCGAGTTCTGCGATGAAACTCACTTGTAACGACGTGACAAAGCGGTAATTCGATGAATCCCGCTTATTTCGGGTGGTTTTTATTGCAGACGATCAATCATGCTGATTTATTTTGCGAAATTTATTTGCTTTTGTTATCTGGGGTTGAAAAATTCCCTCTAAAATATGCCAATTTTCTAATTCATTTAGGTTATGGCGAGTAGATATTTCATCATACATAGAGTGTACCTAACAATAACGCGGAAACACTCATCCCGCCAATACTGCGCCAAATCTTCAGTTCCACCGTAAAAAAGTAACCAAACAATGGTCTATTAAGACCACCAAAAACTAGCATCCACAATCGAACAAACTGTCCATCACCAATTCAAAAAATTCCAAACTCCATCAGGCTCTGCACAAACAGTCCTAATTATTCAAAATTCAGCGAGCCCCTCGTTATTCAAATGAGCGGCACCATTGAAAAAGCCCGTTCAAAAAACACACCTCAGAAACTCTTCTCGGCGCTCGAAATCCTTCCGTCCGCTATCTGCAGCCGCAGCCGCTCGCATTAATGGTCGGCTTTATTATTAAAGCGAACGATCGGCCGAGGAAGTTGGGAGCCTCCGTAGCAACTTGCCAGATTAAGGCCGCAGAGGAGGAGGGGAGGGGGATTATCGAGTGATAATGCCAAGGCTAGTCCTTCGGATGTATGCGGCGGGGCGAGCTCAGGCTCGTTTCGGGCATTATCTCGGGGTTGGTAACTCGCGTTTGTACTTGTTACGTTTCTCGGGGAGGATAAAATTTGCTTACGAGGTCGTTGACTTATTGATGGCTTGTTTACGGAGGGACGCTGCTGATTTGTTGCCGGGGAGGTGAGTTAGTAATTGAGTATATGTACTCAAAAATGGAACATATTTTGAAGTTTCGTCTATGTAAGATACTTATAGTTCTAATAAAGTTTTAAAAATCGAATTGCCAGGTTTAAAACGGTGAAATTAAAGTAATTTCCGACGATTTTAGAATTTTCCCAAGTTTAGAGTGGAGAAGTTACAATATCTGCACGAATGCTAATTTACTAGTTACAGTTTAATTCCCGACAACTCGGAGTTTTCTTTCAAATTACGTTCTCCTCCTCCAGCCAGCAATAAAGCAACTACATCCGATAGGGAAGATTTATGGAAAGCAGTCCCAACGAAGCAAACTTCAATCGGCATCTCAAGAACCTGGCAAACGTAAAAAGCCCTTCCTTTAAAAACCAATCCAGCTTGCACGCGAGCAAATTTCCAATAAAGCATAAATTAACTTCTCCTGAGGCCTCGCCGATTTACGAGCTCCCCATTGAAATACGACTCTCCCCACTTGTAGCCAATCAGAGCCAGAGAGCCCATAAAACTAAAAACACTTTATAAATCAAAGCGGCATCCAATCGTTCTCGTACAATAGGCGAGACAAAAAGGCGCGCAACAATTCAGGCCCGTTAATGACAAAAAGGGGCAGATGCGCACAAAGGACAAAGCGTCGGTTCATCGTCGCTTGCGCGTGTACATATGTCTTTGCGGGGGAGGAGAGGGGAACGGGGATTGGAGGGGGGGGGGGGGCGGGAGGGGAGGGCAACAGGGGGATAAGTTATGGGTCCCATAGCTGGAGCGTAGATTCCGCGGACGCAGACGTACTGCGATCATTATCTCGGAATTTATGGTCGCGCACGCGCCTCGCGTATACGTGCGCGGCACGGCCTATTCTCGCGTCCGGGGTGCTTTATTCTCACGTAAATCGCGACCGGCCGCCAAGATCGCTCGGACGGCTCGCCGATGTAAAAGGGAGGAGGAAGAGGAGGTGAGGAGTTGGATTTTTGGGGTTAAGTGGGTGCATCCCTTTTTTTCTGATAATGGATGACGATTGTAAAGGCTACTGTTTTGAATTTGTACAGTAAGTTAACAAGTAGGAAATTTGTTCAATTTATGGTTTTATGGAGAAAAATTGCTAGTAAAATTTACTTAAAAGCATGCAGTAAAAAGTACAGATTTTGACTTAATTAAAATTTGCTGAATGTTTAGGCAAAATTTACTTGACCTTTTAAGTAAAATTTATAAGACATTATATAAAATAAAAGTCGTTATATAAATTTTATTTATTTAATATTCTACAGTTAATAGCCCTTTAAGTTTCTTATTTAAATATTAGTACTGGACATATGTTAATACCAAATTTTAAGATGACGCACTTCTCGCATGTCAGTTCCAAAGACATGTCAGTAATCTAACCTCAAACTTAAGGAGTCTTATGTTTCATGTGGGAAGCGAGGAAGAGTCTCTCTCTCTCTCTCTCTCCGCGAGCGGCTCCCCGTTCACCGCGGGCCGCCTCCGCACCCGACGAACTCAATATTTTGTTTACATTGTTCCTTAGTTTTCTGTGAAATTCCTGGATATCGATTGATAGCCAGGCGCATTTTTATTTCTTGATTGTTTTTCTATAAAACTGTAGCTGTTTTAACTTAATCCGTTATCTTTTTATTTGTTATCTATAGTTATCTGCTTTGCTTAACTAAGTAAGTAAATATTGCTTAATAAACTTAAGTAAAATTTACTTACTACGCTAGTAAATTATATATAATTACGTTACTTAACTTTTTAAGCAAGATTTACATACAATTTCAGTACATTTTACTAGCGATTTTTGAACCGACTTGGTAGCGGTTTTTTTTTTGTTTTCGTCATAATTCTTTAAGACTTCATTCTCATCTGCGCAACCATCAGACAAGAATTCTTCCATTTTTTGTGAGCAATTAATAAACTAATAAATACTCCGTCTTAGAAAATGCTTTAGAATTAAACAACCCAAACAAATTGACTGCATTTAATCAATTCTTTACATTAACAACATGACCAATCGAAGCCCACCTATGTCAACCACAATGCCACTCAGAGAAGATCTTAATAGAGCCTTTCATGGAAAGCAATCTCACACCAGAGCCCATGCACAATCCAACGAAGTACATACGCTGATCGAGTCCTCAGCTGCGGGAAGCAGGAGCAGGATCAGCAGCAGCAGCAGCAGCAGCAGTAACAGCAGCAGCAGAGCGTTGGTCGGCTCTCTCCTACAACGCAAATTCTCCTTAGCAGCCTGGGCCAACTCAAAATCCCATCAGGCAGTACACAGAGAGCCGGAAATCGAGTCGTCCATCCAAACTAGCTTCCGCAGACGCTCTAAATCCAAATTTCCAGGAGCAGGCAGCGAAACAGACTCGAATCTAATCCGAGCGCTGTGGCGAATTAGCCCAGTCCGCGATTAATGACAGGGCGGGACGCGCTGGGAATGCGAATAACCCTTCGTGTATCGTTAATTGGGCCACGGAGCGAATCGATCCCCTCGCGATGGGAACGCGGGATTCCAGTCACGGCCGGCCAAATCGACCATGACCTCCGACGTAAGAAAACTTCGATCGGGAACTGTGTCCTGGGCTTTTAGCGGGTTACCATTCTGACGGTGTCTGTCTTCGTGGGTCATATCGCCCGGCTGGCTCGGGGAATACAAATAGCGGCTGAGTTGCGCGGAGAGGACTTAGTTTCTGCCGGTGCGGATCAAGTCGTGGCTGAACTGCTCGTAGAATTGATAAATGATAAGAGAATCAGTTTGACTTGTATTGTTCAAGCTACGCTTAACAATGGATTTCTAGTGAAAAGGCATACTTGTACCGTACGAGCAATGTAGAATAGATTAAAGTTTGCGAAAATTTGTATATTTATTTAGTGTTTATAGATATTTATGTAACCTTATGGATAAAACATCGAGTAATGAAGAAATAAGCATTATTCTTTATTTTTTATTAGCATCTTCATTGAAGCATCATGCCAACCAGTATAAATGATCAATTTTCCACTTGAAAGGAAATTTCCTAACGAGTTTGCCACTAATGTAAATATTCTTTTCTAAAATTCTTTTCAGGAATATTAATCCGTTTGTTCACTCTTTTAAGCTAATTCATAGATATTCATAAACGCCTGCATTTTAGGCAGAAAGTTTATCATAATTAAAGCGTGAAGCGTACACTTCATCATTTGGGGGCTCGGCGAAACATCTCAAGCATCTTAATCATCATAATGCATGACTCGGTAGCTACATAATGTCTTATTAGCGCTTTCAGTCGCATAATTCACACCTAGGCGGTGATGCCACTTAATTATGCTCTAATCGCAATTACAATAATTTTAACTGACAGCAATCCGTCATCTTAATAGATTCCCAGAACTAACAGGAAGTTTGCTTTAAATTAAATAAGAAATCAGGACTGTTACAAAGTAGATATATTGGATATTGTTACGACAAATTCATCATTTGAGAAACTAGAAAAGTTGTAATTTCTCTCAGAAGATGAAATAATTTAACTTCTCCCGGTTATTTTTATATTCAGTACTTTACCAGCGCATAAAAAAAAGCTTGCGGGAGCAAGCTTCATTTTTCCAACCTGAAATCCTGAAGTCCTCACTTCGAGCACGATATTTTTTAGCCAAAAGTCTCTTTTCCATTCCTCTACCGAAAGATTGCAGCAAGAGACAAAACACGGAGCATAGTAGCGCAAGAAGTGCAGGCAACAGCGGACTCGGTAAACACAAGAATGGCGCGTATTAAGCTCGGACCGTCATAGTTAACCCTCCTCGGGGCTGAACTCAAACTCAGTCTCTGGAACAGCGCGGCGGGAATTCATAATGTCCAGCTTGCTTCTCGACTCACTAACGCTCGGAGTGACGCGCTGATTAAATAACCAGAAACGCGACGAGCGTGACTTCTTAGCTGACCCCTCGAGTGCCGCGTTCCTCCGTAACTCCGGCTGAGTTATGCTGCCGCCGGAGATGTTTTGCCGCCGCTCGCAATGACGTTTATTGCCGCGGCTGCTTTTTAAAGCGAGGAAGATGAATTGCTTTGGCGATGTTGTGGGGCTCTGCTTTTTGTTTAAAGGGGTCGGATGTGGTTTCAATTTGTATTTAATAACCCGCGGCTTTTAGGATTGAGGTGAAGCTGAATTAGAGATTGTAGGAGAGCACGGTTTGATTAATGATGAAGGATTGACCGCGTTTTGCAATTGATTTAATAAGCGATGTGCTTATCGTCGAGTTTGATATTTACTATTCTATTAAAATAAATAATTGTATACTTAATTCATTTTTTCCTTTCACAAGTTCATTACTTATTGTATTAAACCAGATATCGCAAATATTTAAAAATTTATAAGAATCTGTTAAATATTACAGTTACAATTTAAAATCAAAGTACGAAAGTTTTTAACAAACTCTGAGTAACTCTTTACAATAAAGAGAAATTTATCAAATATTCAACGTTTCAGCAGCCCTAAATGTTTACTAATCCATTTAAATTTACCTCCCAAAAAAGCATTTCAATCCTCTCCCACCAAAAGCTCGTCTCCCAAGATTAAAACTTCGGCGTGGTGATCCAATTTTTATACCCCCCCCCCCCAACCGCCACGAAAGCCGCGCAACAAAGTTTGCATGCAGGCCGCTTTCGTCTTACTTTACGCGCATGTGTCTTATTATGTAAATTCGCTGGCGGCTCTCCGGCCTCTCCCACGTCGAGATTTGCAGGTTAGGCGTCGAGGAAAAGGAGGAGAAGGAGAGGAGAAGGAGATGAAGGGCCTCCCCCTCCTCCCCCCCCCCCCCCGGCTGGGCAAACAAATGTTTTTGTCGGCAGGGCGAACTCTCCGGCGCCTCTTTAGCTCGGGAAAAATTTCCGAAAACGCGCTAATTATTCGTCTGCGAATTCGCGCTCGGGGAAACATTCTAAGAAGCTTGCTGAATCCTTTGGACCTTTTTTTTAGAGAAAATTGTGGAAGGGAATCGTTTCGAGTTTTAAGGTTAAAGAGCCACAGAATAATTGGGGCAAAAGAAATTCGTTTTGTTTATAACAGTTGAGAAATTGAGAGCTTACATACATTATTTACAGTAAGTTTTTAATCAATGAGAAAGTCAACTAATTCATGTACTAAAAATGACTGATCCTTTTATCTACTTTTGAAAATGATTATATTTCATTATTCCTATATACTTGAATCCGGAAAATAGTTCTGATTCCTACCACGTTGACCGAAAAATTAGCGCAATAAGACCTTCGCACTTCCAGCGACAATTCCGTTCCATCAAAGAAACTTGAGCAATGAAAAAAAAACTCGAACAATCGTACCAGACACAAAGCAGCAATTCCCTCGCAATACCGTAAATTCCCCCAGTCACGCCTCAACGACTTCCACTTGCGCTAAACTAACTATCCCGGTCTATTAGACGCGATTATCATACGATAAAAAGGCGCGTCACGTACTCGAAGCTAACGTCGACGTTCGGCCCCTCAAGTGCACTCGGCAGCGCCATTTTCATCAGCCGCGGCTAAATAATTCCGGATGCGAGCACCTGATGGGGGGGGGGGGGGGGGGGAGAAGCCGCCCCCACGCGCGACCATCATTCACCCCGAAAATTTATCCCGGGG
>JAWWEO010024813.1:0-61417 GCA_035582975.1 Ormyrus labotus | reverse complement strand
GTACAGGTAACTGCGTTTACCTCAATAGGAATTACTTTTGTAATTTTTTTCTGGTTAAATAAATAAATAAATAAATAAATAAATAGTTACGCAATCTTAATGAAACTTTGTACATACATTCTTTATAATATAAACTAGATACACTATAAATATCAAGTTAACTCGTTTAATTGTTTTCGAAAAAGTGCAATTTGAAAAATTAAGAAAAAAATTTTGACCTTAACCTAGTTCTATCGATAATCGAATTAACGATGAGAATCAGCGGAAAATTTACACAGAACTTCATAAATCTCTAATAAAGCTTGTGTTAAAATTTCAGGTAATCAGGTTAATTGAAGATGAGATTTCATCGGGAATGTTTTGAATAACAGAACAGAATTTTTAGAATTTCTATCTGTTTTACCCCAAAGGGTTGTGAGGTTTATAATAATAAATTTAAGAATTCTCTAATAATTTTTATCCGTATTTGTATATCTAATATACACAGCAACCGCTCATCGTTTGTTTAGATCTGTATAAATTACATTAAATATCTTCGAAATGTATGAATAATTTTTTTCAAAAAAATATGCATACCTAAAACTATAGAAATACTACCTCTGTGTAAAATTCAGAATGATTGATTAATTTTTACTCGTCTTATCGCGCGACAACGATAACATATTTTTTTCATAAATCATTTTTTTCTCCGAAACTAAAGAAGACATTGTCATAAAATTTTAATTAAATATAATATTTTATAAGATTAATAAAAGGTAAAAATTTCATATATAGGTTCAATATTTTTCGACAAATAAATTAAACGAAAAAATTAACGTTTTCGTTGATCATAATAAATTAATGTTTAGGAATATTTTAACATTTACGAAATGAAAATGTAGGTAATAAAAAACTCCCATAGACATTTTAAAAAATTTAAAAATATTAACTTTATTATAGAATAAAATAAAAAAAAATACATCAAAATTGTTTTTTGTCCATAAAAAAAAGAAAAATCAATAATTTTAAAAAATAAATTATTATAAACTTACTTCCTGTTTTAAATTAATTTATCGCTATTAGCTACCGTATTTTATTCTACAAATCCGTATTTGATCAATATTGATAATATGAATATTTTATTAGCAATAATAGTACGTCGTCTGCGTCCGATGACCAGAAGATTCCCGAATTGCCTTCATTATAGACATGTTATATTTAGCCCGATAATATAGACTTTTATTATTATCGGACACATCCTCTTGTCGTAATTACGTTGTTGTTGTCTGTTTCAAATACAACAATTACCAAAATAAAAACAAATGTATTTAATTTTACCTTATTTTTTATTTATACTCCAAATTATTTGCTATAAATAATTATTCTCGGTAATAAGAGGAAAAATAAAAGTAATTTCAAATTCTTCTTAAAATTAAGTTCGTTTTATTAAGAAAAAAAAATCACATCATTTCATAATGTCTTGTATTTACATTATTCACATTATTTGTTGATTCTTGATTACAAGCAGTTTAGCATTTAAGTTTGACGCCTTCCCCGTTGTTCTAAATAGTGAGGTCAATAATCAACTTGTCGTAAATACCTAACTATCGAAAGTTCTCATCAAGATCCTCATCCTGCGTATTTTGGGGCAGAACGACGACGAAGGGCGAATTTTCGAAGCAGCTAAAACTTGTAATTTATTAAACAATACATCCTAATGCACCACGTTTCACGTTAAATCACAACACATCTCAGTCACGAGTCCAACGAATGCCTATGCTATGTGCCTCACATTCATTCTCCAACCTCACACCTTCGAATGCTGCTTAATCCACCTGCGGAAGTACGCCACCTCTGTGTAAACTCCAGGATTCTCAGGCAGAGCACAGCCTGCGCCCCAAGACACGATCCCCGCCAGTTTACCAGCCACAATCAACGGGCCGCCGGAGTCACCCCCGCAGGCGTCCTTCTGTCCCTCCTCGTAATACCCTGCGCAGATCTGTCCGTGGGGCAGGTAACCGTAAGCCTGGGCGCAAAGTTTCTTGGACACGATGGGTACTGTCACAGCCTGCAGGATATCTGGCAGAATGTTGTCGTCGTTGAAGCCCCAGCCGGTAACGACGGCCGGCTCCCCGACCTTCGTAACCTCGTTCGCCTCGTACAGCTGCACCGGTCGCCGGCTGACATCGAATTCGAAAGGCTGTATCACGCGGATTAGACCCACGTCATTTATCGGTATTCCTTGATTATCCTCGTAGTAGTCCTCATGCGTCACCGCGCTGGAGATCGCGTGGACGCTGCCGCCGAGGTTATGGTTGGTGGATCCCGCGCGGATGTGGTAGTCACCGTAATCGTAGGGCCCGATTTCCACAACGCAGTGGCCCGCCGTAAGGACGTAATACTTGGAGATGATGCTGCCCCCGCACAAGTGACTTGTCCCGCCGAAAAGAGACACTTGGTAAGGGTGCTGCTCGATCGTCGTGTCCTCCCCGCCGATTATGCGACCGGTAAGGGATCTTGACTGTCTGATGTGGGCTGCATTGGCTGCGGAGAATGGAGTGATTGTTTTAAGAAGAATTAAACAGACCTACTTGCTATTTTATTGTTCAAAATTAACATATTTTTGAGCTTTAATCTTGTAAGTTAGATCATTAAGACTCATCATATTGCTGTAAAGCATCAGCAGAGTAAAATGATGTCAATATTTGTCAAGAAGAAAGTATGTCTATAAAACAACGCGTTTGTTCATTTATTCTCAAATCGCAGTAAAAATTGTACAACCACGGCAACTTAAAGAGCTTTTGAACTTCTCATATTAAGCACACATAAATAAGAGTTCTAAAGTCGATAAGTAATTTAGTTGTTTAATTGATACAGTCAACAATAATTTATTTTTTTCAGAACTCTCTTGGAAAAATATTTTTTTAAATTAAAAATAATATAAGATCTTGTTTGATCTTAATTTTATATACTTTTATAGGGATTTTCAAGATGCTTATCTAGAGTACAAATACTTGAAAGAAGAATTTGAATCAAAGTTACTTTAAAGTTAGTCAAGTTTTTTTTTTTAATCAAATTTTCTTTAGTCCAATTTTATTGTATCTATTTTAGTTTATTCAAGTTTATTTCTTAAACTCACCAACAGCTGCCACAAACAAGAAACCCGTAAGCAGCAGGTGGTACATCTTACTTCTTCGTTACAGAACTGTAACTGATGTTAAGTTTGATTGTTTATTATATTTATACAGTATTTATCAGATCATCTCAAATGATTTGATTCGAATCCTAAGAAATTTTATTTATGAATGATTTCATTACGATAACGTATTCGGTGGATTATAATTGATTACGATACTAATATTACTTTTAGCTTCGTATAAAAAGTATTTTCTTGTATCTCTATTACCTAAATGAAGTTATTTTACAAGTTTTTAAAATTAAATTTCGCTGCATTTTTTATGCTTTTAGGTAGTTTATTATGTTTTATTTATGTTTATTTATCTAAATAATTAAGTAATAATAAAATAGAAGGTTTATTAAAAATTTTGTCTTTACTTACAAAAAATTGAAAAGAAGTAATCGTTAATAACAATCAAAGGTTTATCTCAAGCGTATTATCACAATCGCTGACTGTGTAGATATAAATAAAAAACCGCTGCCACTTCATTGATACTTCCTCAAATTTGATGTTTAGTTTTATTACATTTTTTTTTAACTAAATTTGTACAAATTGAAGTCAAAAACGTCATTTAAAAAAAAAAATAATAATAATGAAACTTTGTACATATATTCTTTATAATATAAACTAAATACACAAAGTTGAATTGATTTCAAGGAAGTGCAATTTTGCAAAATTAAGAAAAAAAATGTTAACCTTATAAATATCTTTTAAATTTATGAATAATTTTTTTTAAAAAAATAGTAGACCTAAAGTTACAAAAATACTACCTCTGTGTAAAATTCAGAATGATTGATTAACTTTTACTCGTCTTATCGCGCGACAATGATAACATGTATTTTTTTCATAAATCATTTTTTTCTCCGAAACTAAAGAAGACATTGTCATAAAATTTTAATTAAATATAATATTTTATAAGATTAATAAAAGGTAAAAATTTCATATATAGGTTCAATATTTTTCGACAAATAAATTAAACGAAAAAATCAACGTTTTCGTTTATAACAAAATAATGTTTAGGAATATTTTAACATTTTACAAATGAAAATGTAGGTAATAAAAAACTACCAGGAAAAGTTCACGATATTAAAAGATATTAACTCTATTATAGAATAAAATAAAAAAAACGTAAAGTTCAAAATCGTTTTTTTTTCCAAAAATAAACAAAGGAAAAATCAATTAATTCAAAACATAAGTTAATATAAACTTAAAAATATTATCGAAAACAAATTGAATAAGCTTTACTTTATGAAAATCAGTTAACTCTATGAAAATCGGTTATCGTCAATATACACAAACACAGGCGCGCGTGAAAATTTGTTTGCTCAAACGTGATTTATTTTAATACCAAAAGTCTTGAAACACGATTTTAGACAACTTTTTTATGAGAAATTTTTTTCGCCGTCACAAAGCTTCCTCTTTGATGAAGTAATTTTAATTAAATTAAGTTATCGCTGTTAGCTACCGTATTTTATTCTACACACCCGTATTTGATCAATATTGATAATATGAATATTTTATTAGCGATAATAGTACGTCGTCTGCGTCCGATGACCGGAAGATTCCTGAATTGCCTTCATTATACACGTGTTATACTTTTATTATTATCGGGTACATCCTCTTGGTGTGATTACGTTGTTATTATCGGTTTAAAATACAACAAACACCAAAATAAAAACAAATGTATTTAATTTCGCCTTATTTTAGATCTACCCCACATTATTGCTCTAAATAATTATTCTCAGTAATAAGAGGAAAAATAAAAAGAATGTCAAGTTCTTAAGATTAAGTTCATTTTATTGAAAAAAATCACATCATTTCATAATGTCATGTATTCGTTTATCCTCTGTTACAGCATCTAGGTTTGGCGCCTTCCCCATTGTTCTAACTAGTTAAGTCAATAATCAACTTGTCGTAAATACCTAACTACCACAAGTTGTCATCAAGATCGCCAACCTGCGTATTTTCCTCAATCCACTCGCGATAGTACCCAACATCCGCGTAGACTCCAGGCATAATGGGCCCAACGAAGCACAAACCCCAAGACACAACCCCAGCGAGCTTGCCGCTCACCAGGAGCGGTCCACCAGAATCGCCGTAACACGAATCCTTGTACTTATCATCAGTGGTCCCGGCACACATCGTGCCAGGATACAGGACTTCGTAGGCCTCCTTGCAGCGCTCCGTAGGCATCACCTCGACTGTGACGGTCTGCAGAACTTCGGTCGGCCCGTTCTCGGTCAGGCCCCACCCGCTGATGACCGCCAGCTCGCCAACCTTCGCGGTCTCGTTCGTTTCATAGAGCGGGACCGGCTGCCGGCTTTCGTCGAACTCGAAGGGCTCCTCTACTTCGATCAGCGCCACGTCGTTCACCGGCACTCCGTCCTCCAGGTAGTACTCCTCGTGTATGATGACGTTGGAGATATTGTGGAGGCTGCCACCGGTACTCCAGATGGACGATCCGGCACGAATGAATATCGAGTCGTAGGACGTTTCGTTGAATTCTGACAAACAGTGGCCAGCTGTGAGGACGAAGTACTCGGAGATGATGCTGCCCCCGCAGAAGTGACCGCCAATTTCCTCGTTGGAGAGGGATACCTGGTAGGGGTGAAGCTCGATCGTGGACTTCTCCCCGCCGATTATTTGACGACGGTCCCGGCCGGCGGAGGATCCGGCTGCGTAGAGGCAGATGTACATTTAAGGGAATTGTTAACAAGATTTGTTATTGTTAGCGCAAACATAGAAAAAAATGATACGGCAATCGCGCAAAAAAGAGGAAGTTGCTTGCAACGAAATTAAGTTTCTAAAATTGCAATAATTGATATAATACAAAGAATTTTACAGTTGACAATTGGTTTGCGAATTTTAAACATTTTTAAAAAAATGTGATGTACTTAAATTTATTAATTGTACAACAAAGTTACTTTGAAACGTACATAAAAGCAAATATTCAAAAATAACCAACAACCAAGAATGATTTGTTGGTTAAATTTTATTGTTTAAACTCACCAATAACCGCTAGAAAAAAGAGACCCGTCTGTAGCAGGTCGAACATCTTACTTCCGTCGTTTCAGAATCTCAACTGATCTAACTTATGCTTAATTCTACGCTTAATATACTTATACTGCACTTTCATAGTGTTCAATTAGATGATATGAATCATTAAAACGTTTCATTTTTTAAAGCAATTTCAGGTATAATTTAACTTTTTACGGAAAGACATTGCACGTAATAATAATTGATTATGCTAATAGTTATACTTTTTGCATAATATAAAAAGTGTTTTCTTGTATTTTTATCTTCAATAATTAAGTAATGAAATAAAAATCATAAATTATTAAAGTTCATCAGTTTGCATGCTGCTTTGTATATGCACTTATGCATTGAATGGTTTTTATTCATTATTATTGAGCACATCCACTTCTCGGAATTTCATTATTATTGGTATTATATTAGTTTTTGTTACTTTAGATGTACATCAAATTAATTTTTACGAAATAATTATTCTGAATTAGAAGAGGAAAAATAGAAAATATTTTAGAATCATTACTTTTGCTCCATAAATTGTTACCGTAAGGAGAGATGTTGACGAATACTTTGGGCTCTTTTCAAGATGTTAGATTTTACTTGTTAATCACATAATAAACAACAATTTCCCCTCAATGAAATCAACATCCTTCAATCTATTCAAGGTGAAGATTAATATCTAAGCATTGAATAGGCCTAGATACTTTTATCTCACTAGGAGAGGACACCACTTTTGGGTCACGGATTTCCTTGTAACTTCGGGATATGTTTTCTAATGTTAAAATATGAAGAAAGCCGCGTCTATTCGGTCTAACGCTCGATTTTTCAAAAGTTATGAGCTCTTTTACCGAAAATCCAAAAAAAAAAAATCGATTTTTGTTTAATCACTTATAACTTTTAAACAGTTAATTGTAAAATACTTTAACTCCCGGCATTTGAAAGGTGAGATCAAATTCTATCGATTAAAAAAAAATGTTGTCTAAAAATCTGTATTTGTTCCAAAGTTACAGTCAAACAAAGAATGATCGTTAAAATAGCATAAAAAGTTCATTGGCATAATTTTAGTTTATTTTAACGGTTATTCTTTGTTTGACTATAACTTTGGAACAAATAAAGATTTTTAGATAAAATTTTTTTTTAATCGATAGGATTTGATCTCACTTTTTAATTGCCGGGAGTTAAAGTACTTTACAATTAACTGTTTAAAAGTTATAAGTGATTAAACAAAAATCGATTTTTTTTAGACTTTCAGTAAAAGAGCTTATAACTTTTTAAAAATCGAGCGTTATATTTTAACATTAGAAAACATATCCCGAAGTTACAAGAAAATCCGTGACCCAAAAGTGGTGTCCTCTCCTAGTCAGTACGTTTAATGACCGAAATGATATCTATTTTCATATATTTCATTCTCGATAATTCGATCAGTCTAATTTTATTTTTCATAAGCCATTTTTAGTATCTTTCTTTTAAAGATGTCAGTCCTTAATAATTTATAATTTTAAATCTAGGAAAAGCAATTTAATTAAAGAAAACGGTTATAACCTTGGATTTCAATAAGTAAAGAAAGCAAATCAGCAATTAGGATTGAAAAAAGTCATTTATTGTGAAAAAGCTATTTACATTCGATCGAAAAATTTCACTCAAATACGTGAGCAAGTCAAAACATTCTCCTTCTCCTACCAGCGCTTTAAAGGCCAGCGTGCGACTTGATCCATTCACGATAGTGAGAGACCTCGGTGTAAACACCAGGGTATTTTGGATGGGCGCATCCGCTACCCCAGGAGGTGATACCAGCGAGTCTGTCACCAACGACCATCGGGCCGCCAGAATCTCCCTGGCAGGTGTCCTTTCCTCCGACTCCGTAGTAGGCGGCGCAAATTTGACCAGGGTGCAGACCGTGGTAAGCAGAGGAGCAGAGTTCCTTGGAGATGACGGGAACGGTGACGGTCTGGAGCTGTTTAGGGGTTCCGTATTCGGTGCGGCCCCAGCCGGTGATGACGGCGTTTTCACCAGCAGCTGTCAACTCGCGGATGCCGTATAGGCTAATGGGCTGACGGGTGTCGTCGAATTGGAAGCGTTGAACAACACGGATCAGGGCGACGTCGTTGACCGGGATGCGGTTGTCCTCGTAATAGTCCTCGTGAACTTTGAAAAAGGCGATCTTGTGGACGCTGCCACCCTCGTTTATGATAGAAGAACCTGCGCGGATCACAATGTTACCGAGATCCTCGGTGAGGTATTTGGGCAGACAGTGACCGGCTGTGAGGACGTATTTCTCGGAGATGATGCTGCCTCCGCAGAAGTGCTGGTCTTGGTAGACCAGAGAGACTTGGTAAGGGTAGGTCTCGATAGTGGCGTTATCGCCACCTATAATGCGACCTTCTGGGGTGATTGGCCGCCTGAGGTAGGCTGCGTTGGCTGTCGATTTATTGGGTGGTCAATAATTGGAATTTCGGTTTCGGTTGGTTTTACGATTTGCACTGTTATTATTTGACACTCAAAAACGTGTGAAAGCAGTAAATTTGAAGACTTTTATGTTTTTTTTTTGTGTAAGTACGATATAATATTCCAAAAAAGTAACATTTAAGCTAACAATGTCTATTTTTATTGTTGCTTTAAAGTGTCAAATAATTGAATATTCTTAAAAAAAAGCTTAGAAATTAAAAACTCACCAGTTGCGACCAACAAGGCACCGGTTAGAAAAAAGGAGAACATGTTGCTTGGATCACTACTGAACTTGAAGTGAATGAACTTGCGCAGGAGCTTATTTATATACGTATTATCGAGTACCTCTGTGTACTATTAATTAAAAGATAAAAATCGAATTTTAATTTACGAAAAATAATTGAGGAACAATTTTGGAGAGTTCAGATTATCTCTGACGGCTATCAAATCAGTTCATTCCTACTCATCTGTCTATCTATGATTGGCATTGATGTGATTGATAATTTAGTAGTTTTAAAATTAGCACAATAATTTTTGGTAAAAATAAAATTTTATTTTTGATTACGTTTGTAAATACAAGCGTAATTCAAACGTCACAATCGTAACCAATACACGACCAATCGATCTGTTGATTATATAAATAAGAAGCATATTAGAAGGTATTACATTGGCCTGTTTGAACAAACGTTGCTACAACGTAAGTTTGCATTGCGCATGTTTTCCAAAATTAAATCGTTTAAAATTGAAAATGTTAAAAGAAATGTTTAGTATTTTTAATTAAAAAATTTAAAATATTAAAACAAATAAAGTATATTTATCTTAATTCTCCTTTGTAAGTCGATATTAGCCCCTTGTTCATTTTTCTGGCACATTTATACCTAAAATGCATTTATAGCTAAAATGAATCATCAAACTAAACCGACGAAGGCTGAAAAACTGAGAGCTGTAAACCAATTCCGCCCTCATACAAAACGACCCTCGAAATTCCGCATGGCAAACCTACTGACCACAAAACACTGTTTCCACCGCAAAACCGCCCAAAAACACGAAAAGCCCAGCGAACCGCCGACCAATAAAACTGAACAAGCATCATCGGCAATTTCGGCGAAGATCCGCAGCGAATCGGCGGATGCGTGATTAAGCGGAGCTCGTGCTCCGGACATCTGCTTTGTAATGGAATTGGCTCCGGGCCACTTTCCCGAAATCGCTGTTTCCAGCTGCTGCTGCTACTGCGTGCCGACTAATAAGTCAACGAGCACAAAGTAATTACCCGGGCAGCTCCGGGCGCGAGCTCCGCGTTTGAGCTGCTGCTTTAACTAATGCTTTGGGCGATTGTTTTTCTTGCAGAGCGACTGCTCTCTGTCCTCTGCAAGTTTGCTTTCATTTGCGGTTTAAAGCTGCGATGGGCGTGTTTCCTTAGTGTACGTTTTTGACGATGTATGACAGTATTATGTTCTACTCTTTTGAAGAAGGTTTTGACTGCATTTCACTTATTTAGCTGAAGTGTTTTTTATTGGCTATTGAATATTAAGTTAGGATAAAAATTATTGATGTTTGAAACTGTTTATTAGTTGCGTATTAGAGATTATTGTAAAGTATAAAAAAGTCAATGTCCGTAAGAAAAATCTAATTTTTAAATATATTATTATTATATTTAAATCCTCCAACATCAGCATTTTCAACTTTTACCGCAATATTTGACGCAAGTGTAACGCATTCCCACGTAAAGGGGATTAGGACTTCGCCCAGAGACAAATTCGTATCTGGATCCAACTTCCTGTGGCGGAGCCTCGATAAGCGGACACACTGCCTAAGCCAGATAGCATCTTCTAAGCCATATCGGACGCGGATTAAGCGGCTGATAGATAGTTTCTAGCGGCTCTTTCCCCCCTGTTGATTGGAATCCTACGCAGTGTCATTTACCAGGTTGCGCACTTAAAATTTCCTTCACTGCAGCAATTTGTTTACGGAAATTTAATTACTTGATTATGAGATTTATTCGTGGTAGGTGGTTCGATGGTAGTTTGTGTAATAAGTGAGGACGTGGAACATGGAATAAAGTTATCACAATTTAGATGCAAAAAATTTAGATTCTCTGTACTTTCAATCGTTAAAAAATTTAATTTTTATGCTCTTAAAAATACATTTAGGGGAGACCAGGGCTAGTATTAACATTTTACGTACGTTTTGTAATTATACTAGTTCTTGTTAGTACTAGGCCCGGTCTCCCTATCTATTGAGATAAAAAAAATTTTCCTCAAGTTTTGAGTAATATGTCGGAAAATGATAGCGATCAATATTTTCATATCTCCGTATAAATTTGACTTTATTAAAATGTGGAATTATTTAATCTGGCGCGCGTTTTTATCGTTTCTTCGTGATTTTCAAGTAGATATTTCCTTTGCAATCTCTCCTAATCGAATGTACATAATTTATTAAATTTTCATCTAGTATTGAAATCTTATCTTTATTAATGCTTCTCGGAATTGCCGCGCTAAATTTAATATCGTACTTTACACAAACTTCGATTGTCATCTTTTATCAATATCCGTATATAAAAAAATGTTTTAAACAAAATTTTATTGTTTATATACAAAGATACATCTTTACACTTCCTTTTTCATAAAACATTCTTTCGTAAAGTAATTTAAAGAATTAAAAATGAAATAGCAAATATTCAGACACTTTTAAAAACTACTCAACAAAATGAAATAAGTAATGATATAAACGCTGTCGAACAAGAAATCTACAAAAATCAGTACGTACACATTCCATAATTTTATCAAGATTTCAAAGTGACTCCACTTTCTATTTTTACCAGTTGATCTTAATGAAACTCAAGCTACTTGAATTAATCTTTCCAGATTGCAAATTCAGTCGACATTCTTTTGCCTTTGATAAAGGCAAAAAGAGCATCATTTATGATCAACGTGTAAAATATATAATAAGTTTATCAACAAGATGAAATTAGAAAATATTTCTCTTTTGAATTCGTACCACCTGACTTTCATAAAAAGATTGAGATAAGTTTTAATTTTTGACGAATTATCAGAGAGGACAAGAAAAAATATCAGGCCAGACATGTCACCGATAACAAAGCAGTATCAACGTTAGTTGAAATCAATGTGTGGATCTCATTGCTCTTCCGGACAGAATATCATCTGGATGTCAAAAAGGTAAGTCAATTTTAACCACCAAAATGATGATATAATTAATTTAAAATGTAGAAATCCTTCATGTCCAAATCAATTTATTGTTGTTTTAAAGCAAACGTAGTTGCTCAACGAAAATTAAAAAACTGATTCAAGGGTAATTTTTGTGTCATTATTTGAACGTCAAGCGCAAGAAATATCTCTGTCGAATAAATTACTATCGGTACGCAACAGGTGGTGAAGAAGATTTCACGATAAAGAGACAAAAAGATAACAATCTCAATAGTTAAATGCGTAAGAAGCTGCGGCCCTTTTGTACACGTTTGATTGTTATTTCGTGGAACCTTAGAAAGATCGATAACTGATTTCACAGTAATTTCTTCTTATAATTACTTGGAATTTTTATACGTAAAACATATTTTGCAATTGTCTAAGAATCATTTTTATTATAGAGTCTTGCTGTTTGTGTAGCAGTATCTTACTAAAATTGATGCAAAATAAATAACTTTAACTTGAGTACAGTTAACTTGGCAAATTGCAAGCATTCAATATCTTTTAGATAATTGACGTGTTTTTATAAATATTTTTCGCCAGAAGAAAACATATTCATTATCTAATCAGTAATTTTTTTATTTCGTTGCTTATATTACTTGTCACAACAAACATAACGAACATTTCAATCACAATGCTTAACCGGGCATTATTATTTACTGTTTTATTTACGTTGGGGAGTGGTAAGTTTATAAACTCGTCATTTTACCATTTTCTTTATTGTATAAAATCTTAAATTTCAACAGTTTCATAATACTACATTCTGCTCATGAAGAAAAGTAATCATTGATTGATATCCAAGATAAATTGTGTATAATAATGGTTTTTGAAAACATTTTAAAGTATTTATTTAACTAAAACGATTCTTAAAAGTTTATGAATCTAAAATTAATGATTTCTACCATTCTTCACTAAATATTTTAGCGCCTTTTTTAAATTTATGAATCTTTACACATTTAAAACGCATATACAACAACTGTAAAAAAACAATATTATCAGTTTACACAATGAACAACGTAATCTAATCTACAGGCGCGTCCACCGGGAGGTCGCCGGACAGTCGGATAATCGGCGGCGTGGACGCCGTGATCGAAACCTTCCCGTACCAGGTGTCGGTGCAGAAAAATGGCAAGCACAACTGCGGAGGAACGATCCTGTCGCAGAGCTACGTGCTCACCGCCAACCATTGCTTCGCCTCGGGTAAGGACAACGAGTTCTCGGTTCGCGCAGGTGTCACCTTCCGCGAGCAAGGCGGAAGTCTGCACAGGATTGACAAGATTGTCAGGAGCGAGGAAACGAAGATGCCCGGGAAGCTAGCTGGAGACGTGGCTCTGGTTCATTTGGTTGAACCTATTAAGGTGAGTAGTTTTTAAGGATTAGTGCTGCTTGTAATGAAAGTGGCATCGGTAGAAGATCAGACCATTATCTGTGAAGTTAATTGTTATAGAGATACTATCGTTTGCTGAGAGGAAGGCAAAGTTTACAGTAGTGTTTACACTTCTAAATGTGTACCGTTAACTGAGTAATATTCTCGCACCTTGAATCGTGCCTTTATCAGATGCACCTGAGTATCTTCTTTAAAATTGCAAACAAATCCTTATCGCTTTCCTTTGTCCACGTAAAAACAAACTTTCAAACACCTACAATCTTTCTCGTCGTTAATCTCAATTTCCATCTGTAGTTCGACGCGACTCGGCAGCCGATAGGCTTATTCAGCTCGGCGGATAAGGTCAAGGACGACCAGCCGGCGGTGATCACAGGTTGGGGCAGAACGACGCCGAAGGGCGAATTTTCGAAGCAGCTGAAAACGGTCACCGTGCCGATCGTCAGCCAAAAGGTCTGCAAAAAGGTCTACGGCAGTCTGCTAAAAGACGGAGAGATCTGCGCCGGATACTACGGCAAGGGTGGCAAGGACGCCTGCCAGGGAGACTCCGGTGGCCCAATGATTGTGGCTGGGAAGCTGGCTGGAGTGGTTTCCTGGGGAAAAGACTGTGCACAGGCTAAATTTCCGGGAGTTTATGCGGAAATCGCGTACCACAGGGAGTGGATCAAGAAGTACGCTGGTGTTTAGAAGTGAGAGACTTTTTTTTTAATGGTGTATTTAAGAAATTTTGGAAATTATATTTTGATTTGTCTAAAAAATGTTAGTGTATATTTGCTATTTCAACTTACGCAACTTTCTTGTAGAATTGTAGAGCTAAATGTTATTATATTAATTTATCTATCAAAATTTTTATAATAGTATTGGATTAATTTCACCAATTAATAAAAAGCTAACTATCTTCATTTTTGTATTATCACAAATTATCAAAAAATTTGGAAATAGAATCAATGAAAATTCGGAATGTTTCTAATTATACTTACAGTTTACTTAATTTTGAACAACTAATACACAAACTAATAAACTACCTTGCAATAATAATTAGAATTCCCCAAAAACACTATCAACGTCAGCAGTAAAGTAATATTACATAAAACAATGCTTTCAGTAAATCAGCTCTATCTCTCTGATAATTTTGCGAAGCCTTGAAATGGATGGAACAATTGAAGATGAAACACTCGAGGTCATATCCTATTTCACGAGGCAAAAACTTTGTACACCAATGACAATAACCGCAACTGTTGGGAAGCTACTAACAACAAGACTCCTTGGAAACTCAAATTAACGTTTCGGGATTGTATTTTGCACCGCGGTAATTAGAATACCGGAAGTCTTACTCTAATATTATTAATCATTAAACATGAGCATAACAAAAAGAAAAGAAGCAAGACTTTAGAGTTCTACTTGTTCGAACTATTTCATATGAGCAATTTTTAAATTAATTTTTATATAAAATTGCGTTTAAGTCTTAAGTTAATTTTTTTTTAACAATAAACTGACTTAATATTGATATTCAAATATTCCTACACTTTTACAATGTCAAACAACATTCTTTTAAAAAATAAAACTAGCCAATAAAATTTAATATTTCATAACGATCCAGCAGAAAATTCTGTTCACGAACTAGTTTTACACGTTAACAAACGACGTAAATAAAACTGCTGGAAACGATGAGTTAAAGATATTGTAGAGTTCTTCGTGGGCTAACGACACTCAGGAGAGTCATACAGGTAGCACATCGCGCGCAATTTCATTTATCTTGCCTATCTGCCGAGATCTGTTAGTGCGTCTTGGGCCACTTTCTTTTAATGCACTGCAGTTTCAAGGAATTTCAAACGACTGTTTGACAGCTGTAAAGCTATTAACAAAAGTGAATTCGGAGTGGGATGTGCTTTTATGCGGGCTGATATTATAATTTATTTGACACTCTGATTCATATTCAAACCATTGAAACTGTTAGCTTTTTACTTCACAGAATACTTGCACGGAATATTTGCATTGCACAGCTGTGTCTTACCTATTGGAAGTCATTATAATTGTCTTATCTTGGCAATGTATTCTTTTATTAAAAGTTAAAAAATTTATTTAATTTATTATCTGGAAACTCAATAGTTTTATTTATTAAACCGTTGAAGTAACATTTTTTAATCAATTAATTACGCAATTATCAAGTGCTCTTATTTGTGATAAAAAAATACGTACACAGATTCCATCATTTTTTATGCAGTAAACCAGATTATACTACAAATACTGACGACTTTTTCGAATAAGGCTGTTATCAAATTCTAATTCATTATCTGATATTCATACCTACCTACATATGAGTATTAATTGTTAAAGCGACAGAAGTTTCCTAAGGAAACTCATTCGTTCAAGATGTTACGTTTAGTGCTGCTCGCTGCTCTCATATATTCTACCAATGGTACGTATTACCCTTTTTTCCTTCATTTCCTTTCTTCGTTTTTCATTAATTTGTAAATCGATCTCCAAAATTCACCCAAAAACTACATTAAAAACCTCCACTAATCTATCAATTCCATAATCATCAAGGCTCGGTTCGCAAACTAATTCCGCGGATCAAAGGCGGCGAGGAGGCGGGAATCAAGGACTACCCGTACCAGGTGGCTCTGGAAACCCCGGAAGGCACCTTCGTCTGCGGCGGCAGTATCCTGGATTCTCTTCATGTCCTCACTGCCGCGCACTGCATAATCCCGCACCAGCAGTACACCCGACGTGTTCGCGCAGGATCATCCGTGCGATATCAGAACGGCACCACCCACACGCTCCTGTACATCTTCAAGCACGAGAAGGCCGACCTCGCCGTGATACGATTGCATAATGAGATTGAGTTCGATGAGACCAAGCAGCCAATTCGGTGAGGGGATTTTATTTGTTAATTATTAGTAGTAGTGAGTTTTTGAATTGGTTAAAGATTTTAATAAAAAAATTAAGTGAAAAGTGGTTTGCGGAATATGAAGTTGTCTTGTGGAATTAGAGTTCTGAACTTGTTGTTATCATTTTGTGACTAGTATACTGAAAAATGCATCACATGCCTGCAAATTTTTCAGCCTTGTACAATCATCGAGGTACTCAACCGCAAAAATGGCATTTTACGGACTTGCGATGAAAGACTTGAATGTTTAATATAAAATTGTACTAACAAGGAGAGTGTACAACATTTGGGTAATGAATTTTCCTGTAACTTTGGGATATGTTTTCTGATGTTAAAATATGAAGGAAGCCGCGTAGGTCCGGCCTAACGCTCGATTTTTTTAAAAGTTATACGCTCTTTTAGCGAAAATCTAAGAAAAATCTATTTTTGTTTAATCACTTATAACTTCTCAACTATTAACTGTGCTGTATAGTATTTTAACTATTGGCATTCGAAAGGTGTATTTTAATTTAATGGTATTTTTTATTTGACTATAACTTTTGAAAAAATTAAGACTGTTTCATGAATTTTTTTTTAATCGATAGGATTTGATCTCACCTTTCGAATGCCAATAGTTAAAATACTATACAGTTAATAGTTGAGAAGTTATAAATGATTAAACAAAAATCGAATTTTCTTATATTTTCGCTAAAAGAGCACATAATTTTTTAAAAATCGAGCGTTAGACCGAATACACGCGGTTTCTTTCATATTTTAACATTAGAAAACATATTCCAAAGTTTCTGCAAATTTCAAATGTCATACACTCTCCTTGTAAGTTAATTCGATTAGAATTATCAACCCAAGTAAGAAAGGAGGATACCCACGCCCCATATAAAATTAACTTCGCTGTCTAAAAATTGCTCAAACACTGACAAACGCACAAAACATTTTCGGTCATTTAGAGCATATAAATATCTTTACTTTCAGCCAAAAATGTGTATGCGGAAATGCGGGGAAAAAGATTTATAAGACTTTGAACTTTCAAAAATAACATGGAGAATATATCTATATAAGGTTTTCAATAGTCCTAGATCAGCTTGCAAAATTTGAAAGTTTCTTTCTCAATTTGATCATTCTAATTAAATTAACTTAATATAATAAAAATAATAATAATAATGATAATACTAAAAAGCAAGATATGTGCAGACACATCAAGTTTGTACGTCTAATATAGTAATTATTGCATAAAATATACTATGATGACACGCAACGGAGAATTTCTTTTAGTAAATAGATTACTGGCCATATATATTTGCCCTAATTTTAATCAATCCAAACATTTTTTCATCCATCAATTTTCATTAAAAAACCTTTTCTTCCAGACTATTCGACGAAGGCGAGGCTGCCCAACCAGGTGAATTGGCAACGGTGAGCGGCTGGGGCAGCGCCCATCCCGAGGGCGAAGGCGCCCTGCACCTACGAGCCACCAGAGTCCCGATCGTCTCTCGAAGCAAGTGCAACTACGCTTACTGGAACTCGCCCTTCCCTCGACGCGTTGTTGCCGGTGAGATCTGCGCCGGCAGCCTGGGCAAGCCCAGCAACAGTGACATCTGCTTTGGCGACTCCGGTGGCGCCCTCGTCGTTGGCGGTAGACAGGCAGGAATCGCTTCCAAGGGCAGGGAGTGCGGTCAACTGGGACTTCCCAGTATCTTCGTGGAAGTCGCGTTCTACAGGAAGTGGATCGACGAGATGATAGCCAAGGAGTTGGAGAAAGTGGACTTTTGAGATGGAAAATGGAGCTTTGACCATGAATAGGTGCTTCTGACGGTTTTAGATTTTGTATCGAGTTGAATAAAGAAATTTTGGTTAATATTGCGTTGAGGTGCTTAATTCAATCCTGTTAAATCTGTAGAAAAGTTTCGCGTAACTTTTTTAGGGTTGTATTAGATATTACATTCTACTTTAAAATATAAAAGTATGCAGTAATTATTTACAATATATAGTTCTAAAAAGTATATCCGAACCGCTCGGTGAATCAAGCCTAGAAGAAATCGAATTTCAGAATCGCGTTATCCATGATATCGGGTAAATGAACCACCTGAATTGTCCTTATTCAGGTACCTAACCACTAACCTCTCGTTGAATAACACAATTAGTTATTAAGCAACTACGCATTAGGACAATTTTTATGATGATCTGCTTTTAGTACCTTTACACGAACTCGGACTCGTTTCTGATAAGCAAACTATCAAGGTAACTCAGAATCGTTCGTGGTCGATTAGGAAAATTGAATGTTTCTGAACAAAACTTTTGCCCTAAATTCACAGTCCAGGTTCCAAATACTGACTGACGTTCATTCGTTCCAAGGAACTAGCGTTTTGTATGATTGTTTATCTATAAACGTTTTTTCAATCAGTTACAACAGGCGTTTTCATAATAGATTTTTATTTTTAATCTTTTAAGACTTTGTTATTGTCAATTTTGTAAGACTTCAAGGGCCACATTATCGCAACCACTTTGAAGATCATTGAATAAGATAAAATTATATCTAAAATCACAGATAAATTTCCATATAAATATTAACCGACAGAATGGTGAGTTTTAAAATAATTTAAAAATTCGATCAAGTGCATTGAATTGATCGAAAATGTTACATCTTCTATTACTAGCAAGCTTTGCTTTAACTGCTAACTGTAAGCATTTTCTGCAACAACTTTTCTTCATCTCATTATATAAAATTTATTTATCTCTTCAGGTGAACCGAATGGTAAAATCGTTGGCGGGACGCCAGTGTCGATCGAAGACTACCCCTATCAAGTGAGCCTGGTTTCATTGGATTCACGCAGCCACTTTTGCGGTGGCAGCATCATCTCCGAGAGACACATTTTGACGGCAGCTCACTGCTTCGAAGATTTTCAAAATCTCACCCAGTTCAGTGTCAGAACCGGATCGACGATCGTTGATCAAGATGGAAGTATCTACAGTGTAGAGAAGGTCTTCATTCACGAGGATTATGACGAGAACGATACGCCTAATGACGTGGCTGTAATTAAACTTAGTAAGAAGATTGATATTCATAAGCTACAGCAGCCGATACCGTGAGTATAAACGGTTTTTTTCCTTAAACAAATGTTTCTATTTCATCGAAATCTTTCTTTCCTCTCTTAAAAAGAACCACGCCCGGATCTTGTGAAACATTTAAAGATTGATGTTCATTGATCGGTAAGGATTGAGCGCGAGAATCCGCTTTATCCGCTGAGTTTGAATTTTTGAAATTGAATTTTTAAATTTACTATTTATAACTAAATAATTAAATTAAAGTAGAATAAAAAAATTTCGTTTTTTATTTTATAAAAATTATCTAATAATTTTATCATTTCTAATAATTAAATCTAAATTATAAAGAAAACTTGCATTTATAAGTTTCAAAAAAATAGTACGTTTCATTTTTTTTCATTAAAATTGGTAGGATTACAAAAAATTATAGTAATTCAATCTTACATAGACCTTTTCAATTCTTGTAAATATTCGTCATTTTACATTACATTCACATTTTAACTTCTTCCTTCCTTCCAGGATGTTCAAAGGAAACGAACGCGTAAAACCCAACGAAATCGGGGTGATCACTGGTTGGGGCCTGACTACCGAGGAGGGGATCCAGTTGTCGAGCCATCTCCTGGCAACGGAGGTGCCGATCGTGGATCTCGACGAATGCAACGACCTTTATAAAGCTGTGAAAATATCGATTGTACCCGGAGAGATCTGTGCAGGCTTTGTCGAGGAGGGAGGTCACGACTCGTGTCAAGGCGACTCTGGTGGTCCCTTCGTCGTTGACGGCAGACTCGCAGGGATTGTCTCGTTTGGATTTGGCTGTGCTGCGCCTGGTTTTCCGGGGGTCTATACCGATGTGGCTTATTATAGTCAGTGGATCGATGACCATCTGCTGCTTTAGAGTTTTTTTTTATTCATGTTGAGACGATCGATTGTTACTATTTGGTCGTAATGTTTGCTGTTTTTATTTTGCAAGAAATGATGTATCTATTGTTAACCGTAACTTGAGTGGTAAATAAAACTTATTTTGCTATAAGATTCGTAATATTAATTGTTTCTCATAAAATTGTTTATATATGATATCATAACTGTAAGCATGACATCATTGATGATTTAACACTTATAACTAATCCAAAGATAATATCTAATTAATGTCAACAATGTGCTTAAAAACGCCAAAAACATAGTCTTAAGTCATAGTGTCCTTAATAGATTAGTATAGACCTAATAGAGACATAGATTAATACGTAGATAATTTCTGCTATATATTCAACCTTTCGAAGCAACAGTCCCAGAGAAGTCGACGCTCTTATTGAAAGATGTTGTACTTTGTATTCTTTGCAGCTTTAGCTTTGACCGCCAATGGTAAGTGAATTTGTACTTTATCTAAACTCAGCAATTTTAACTTGTTCTTTAATTATTTTTCTTGTAAAAAATTCTCTTATTAAAATATTTTTGCTATTTCAAACAAGTTTATCTACTTTAATAGAAATAACTCAATTTTATTATTACTCTTTCTATCTCGCACATAGCTATGGCAAATAAGCAATATTAACATTTTTTATCTGTACCTACAGGAGCCCCAAGTGGCAAAATTATCGGCGGTACAGAGGTAGACATCAAAGACTATCCATATCAAGTAAGCTTGATTGTGCAGTTCGAGGAGAAGTTCCACTTCTGTGGCGGCGCCATCATCTCAGACCGACACATTTTGACGGCGGCGCATTGCTTCTTGCTGCATTCAATAACACCCCTTGATGATGTTACTTTTGTTCATGCTGGTTCGACGTTCGTCACTAGCGAAGAAGGAAGTGTATATGCTATCGAGAAAGTTTACATTCACGAGGACTTCAAAAACCAGAATACCTTAAACGATGTGGCTGTGATCAAACTTAAGACGAAAATCGAGTTTGATGAGTTCAAGAAACCTATTCCGTAAGTTTTTTTTAATCTTTTTCTTAATGTAATTATTAGGCGGGAGTCAAAAAATAAATAGTTGATTGATTTTATCTTTAAATTAGTTTTTTATTGCTTGACAGCAATTATTTGTATTTATAGGTATTATGTTATTTTTACCACTACTTCTATTGCACAAAAAAAACTTCCAACCTAAAAAATAGAAAAATGCATATAGATCTGAAATTTATCCATTGGAATTGCATTGTACCACTTCGAAATTCGCGAATTTCGTTTCCTTCATTTTGATTTTCAATTTTCAAATATTATCCCTGCCTAAAAAAGTGTAAAAATGATTCTAATTTCTTTGTGTTTATTATTTTATTTTCTTTTTTATTTATTTATTTTTTTATTTTATTTTATTTAGTTTTTATTTTCCGATTACAAACTTCCTATCGTACCTATTAATATAATTTTTCTTTTTCCGAAAATCCTACAAATCAATTTGAAAGTATCAATTTCTTTTCGTATTCCCTTGCAGCCTCTTCGACGCAGACGAAGATATTCCCGCAAAGACGATGTCGATAATTACCGGCTGGGGTGACAAGGTTGAAAACGATAAGATAGGCGGCTCAGAACACTTGATGATGACAGAAGTACCGATTGTGGACAGGCAGATCTGCAAGGAGATATACAAGGCGAAAAAACTCGAAATCAGCCCAAGTCAGATTTGCGCCGGCTTTTTGGGTGTTGGCGGCCATGACTCCTGCCAGGGTGACTCTGGCGGTCCCCTCGCCATTGACGGTAGGCTCGCTGGAATTATCTCCTTCGGCGAAGGCTGCGGCAGACCTGATTTTCCAGGAGTTTATACCAATGTAGCGTACTTTAAAAGGTGGATCGATGAGAAAATGAAACTGGACGATTAATTTTACGGATTTTTTGAAAATTTTTTTGATTTTATTACTATAAGAAAAACCAGTTTGTATCCTAGTCAACTTGTATAAACATTTTTGCTAAACATTTTTTTCCTAACTCTAAAATTATTTAAACATTCAACTATTTTTGCAGCACCTTGTAAACGTAGTAAATGTAAATAAATATAATTTATACTATTTTGATTTAATTAATAAAGAAGTACTTTTATTGTTACTCAATTTACATTTTTCACTATTATGACGATCTAAGATACAAGGCCTTAAATATAAAGTGTATTCTTTTCCCGTATCTAAGTGTCTTAATTGACTTAATGAGTTCTCTGTCTTTGTTTGACTTTAGTTCGTAAATATAGTAGTTATAAGTTGAAGTTTTGTACTTAGTATATATAAAATCGGAGATAAAAGTTTAAAGTAAGACTCCGACTCTTTAAATTATTAAAGAAATTGGTAATATCAATAATATTAATCATTAATTATTGAACGTATCATTTCAAAATTGTCATAGAATAACATAGTTCTTCTTAATGATAAAAGAATAATAAAATAAAATTTAGAACAAGACGATGATAATAAAAAAAGAAATCGTCTTAATATGGGTTTAATTTTGGACTTAAAAACTCATTATTACACTATTTGGTGCTGATCGTCAAAGGCTACGACAGGCCTGATTTTTCTATGCGCTGTGTACTTTAGAAAGTGAGTTAATGATCCGTTCAAGCTCGAAAATTAAGTTTAGGGATATTTTGATGGGTCTTCTTAAATTTTGCTTTTGGAAAATTATTTAATTCTTTATGCTTATCATACACTCTATGTGTTAAATAAAAATTTCCATTTTATTTGGACGGCTGTTAAAAATCAATTTAAGCTGATTCCTTTAGAAAAGTTTTATAAATTTTTGTAGATTTTACTAAAACTAAAGTAATTTTTTGGGTTTTTGGCGGTCTATGCTTGCTCTACCGAACAGTATAGTAATTTTTACTGAAACATTTATCTCCGTATATAATTCGTGTATAAAAAGTTTTCGATCCAACCACAAATATGTGTATAATTTGAGCCGTATAAGACTCGAAAAGAGGACTTGGGTAGGCTGTAAATAAAAAAAAAAATATGTTTACAAATTATTAATTTGTTGCGCATTTTAAAAATCACTCATTTCTATTATACGAAATTTTTTCATCTGTAATATATCATGTTATATTAAAATCCTTCGTTAATTTTTTTCTTTTTGCTACAATCAATAACTTACCTTGCTTTGACATGAATAAGGGCAGGATATTTAATTCAGATTCTGGGTTGAGTCTGAAACAGAAATTTTTTTTTTTTGTTAATTTAAAGAAAAATATTTATTGTTTAAATTATCGGCTTGATGAATACTTTAAAATAATAATTGCTTCCTCAAGGAGGAATATCAAACATTTACCATGCATTAAAATAACCTTCACTTGATATCGATAATTTCGTCGATTAAACGTTTTCTATGGAAGTCTATAAGCAGATAAAAATTTAATCTTAATTTACGTCCGCTACTACTCCCCGATCGATAAATTAAACCTTTAGCAAGCAAAAGTAATCTCATCAGAAAAATATTTAATGAAAAAAAAAATGATAAAATAATACGTTAACCCGCCACCACTTACATTGTACCGAAGAAGCGGTAAAGCATCATTGACAAATACGAATGTGCACGTGCGGATTTTGTGGATTAATGATATCGATATGTTTGTGTAGGTAAAGCATTGATAGCGAATCAGAGATAAAGCACGGATTAGACGTTTTATTTATAAATAAATGATTCGTTTCTTTTTAACGAAAGACGATTCGCTCGTTTGTCAAGTAATTTAATAGTGAAGTATTTGACATTCTTAAATTGTAGATATAATAACTTTTCAAACAATCCTTTTAATTCGCGTTAAAACGTTTCAGGATTTCAGAATCTGAGATTTATTATCAAAGATGAGAGATGTAACATTTAGTGCTCAATTAAAATGTCAAAATGTTCAGTTTTAAACAGACAAGGTCATCTGCATAAAATGCGAACTTCAAATTGAACTTGAACTTTTTCATACACTTCCATCTCTTTGACAGAGGCAGAAATTAGTATTCACTTTTATTCTTTTGAAAAGTAATCATTTTTCTATTATTAATAGAAATATAATTGTGATCGAATTGGTCACGTATTCTAGTATCAAAAGGTAATTTAGATGTGATTTAGATATGATTTTATAGCTAGATAAAACTGCAAAAATACAGTATACGATTCACTGCTCCAAATTTATTTCTTATACAATATTTTATAACACCAAAAAATCTCTTTTACCCCCTTGAACGCAAAGTCAAACCTTCAATCATCCGCGCCTCACTGAGTAGGATTAAGTCGCTTGAATTGCGGCGCAACGCAGAGCCTGCACGGAGGTGAAACATAGAACTTGGCCGAGGTTAGCCGCAAAAGGGTACAGAGGAAGGATTCTTGGCCGGGAGGCTTCGCCGCCGAGACCTTTGAACAACTCGCTTCGGCGCAGCCAACTCAATTCGGACGTCCTTTGCCTTGTCGGCATCCTCTTCTATTATAGTGTCGTAAGAGTGACTCTGTCAAAAGGGGAGTATCGACTTGACAGGTAACTTGATGAAGCCCTGCCTTTGTTTTCTTTCTTGTAGGTTTGGGGGGTTTAAAGGAATCAAGGACGGTGGGTAACCGAGTTATTCAGGCTCGTTTTTGGGCTCAGTTCATAAAGTGAATTCTAAATATTTTTAATTTTAAATTGTATTACTAAATATTTAGTAGTAACCGGAAATTAGTAGAGTGAGATTGTAGAAGAATTTATGATTAATCATTAGTCATTAAATCGATATATTATCGCTCATCGAGGAATAATAATTCTTAGAACAGCTAATTTTCTTTATAAAGAAATAGTTTCACGAAGAAGTTTTCACTAAATAGTTTTACTTCGGAATTGTTCTTTCCATTTTTAAATATTTCGTAAGTATTGATAATTTTTTGACCTCAAACATTCATTCCCAATTCTCAACTTGCAACGTTCCCTCAGTCACTAAACACACAGCCCTCAGTTAAAAATGAACAAGATTGACATCTTCCATTCTTCACGGCCTCTAAAAATGTCCAAAATCCGAACCACTAAACCCAGAACGAAGGAGCTTCAAATCAAAGCTCGCGTCACGTAAAGCCACCTCAATACCGCGTTATCTCGCTCTCTCCTCCGTCTGCGGCGCCGCAAACGTACAGAGCCGAGATTACGGCTGTCGTAAATCGCGGGGGAAGGGACGCGTCGCATTATTATCCGTCAGCCTCCTCCCCCCCGGAAGTCCAAATCTCAAGTGCAGCGGGTCTCGCCCGATGCTCGCAGACCCTTCGAATTATGGAGGATTCGCGCTTGGCAAATTTGCAGCAGCCTCTTTGTTCGGCTGCTTGATGACCGGTTTTTGGGGATTCGGAGTGGGAAGGTGTGCTGAGCTGAGATGGGAAGTGGTTCAACTTGGAATTGATGCTGATTTGAGATTTATTGGGTGGAAAATATTGGTTCTTGGAAAATTATTCATTTTTAAATATTTGTAAATTGCACGCTTGCTTAATGTAATATATTAACATGAAATAGATGCCGTTTCATAAAAAATGAAGATTATTTCATTAGCACTTGAAATATATTATTATTGATACCTTTTCGTATTTATTATTCGCATTTCAAATTAGAGTATACGCTTATATACAAATATTTAAAATTTCAAAGTTAGAAATGGAACCAGAATAATTACCTCTAAACAATAATTAGTTCTAGAATAATTAGTTTCTCGATAGAGTTTGATCTGTGACGTAACCGCTTGAAACAATCAATCTAATGATCAAATGTAAATGACTTTCACATCATTGCGTTCATGTAGCAACTCTAATAATATCCTTATGACGTCTTCATATTCTAATCAAATGTTGCATTTGTTTATCGATTATCTATTACCGAAATAGCTTTACCAACTGTTCTTGTATGTAAAGGAATGCAATTGCACTGATCCGATCTGAAAATGAAAGTAGCCTGAAATTTAATACGCGACTGTAAAAAATTAAACGAAACCTTCGGAATTGGCCAATTTTCCGAAACCTCTTAACCCAAATATGTATTCGTATTGTAAAAATTTCAATGCACTCGAGGCGGAAAGGTCTTTAAAGATGAAAAAAATTCCGACGGCTAAAATACCCAAAAGGGCCGAGTCTGCAATGCGCATCTTGCACTACTGGGAAATAGCAATCTACTTCTTATCGCATTTTATCTGAAGCGGCTTATCGAGCGTCGTGTATAAGATTGCCGGAGAATCGGATGTTTCACTGCTAAAAGAGCAAGATTGATAAGGGCTTCGGAAGCTTAGAGGAGATTCCCAAGCCATTTTATTGCCTTTAATGGATTTTTGAGCTTTCTTCACATTTTTTTTCCTGTTGTTCAGATTACGAACTTACAGGTTTAAGGAATTTCGAATGGAATACAAGATTCTTTGAAATTCTTCGAGAATTTATCAAATCTTATGGAGAAAATAAAATTTTATGGAGAAAATATTATGAACAATAATAAAATTTATTATGGGTTTTAGGACGTTTTGTTGAAACCTTTTGATCGAAGGAATTTTGGTCGAAAAACTTTTTATCGAAACGACATTTGGTCGAAAACCTTTTTATTGAATGCATGTTTCGTCAAAAAAAAATTTTGTTGTTATTTTTGTTTTGGTTGTTTTTTTTTTATTTAATATAATATATATCAAATATCCATTCGACCAAAAGGTTTTCGACCAAACTTCCGTTCGACAAAAAGATTTTCGACCAAACGTCCGTTCGACAAAAAGGTTTTTGACAAAACGTCCTTTCGACAAAAGTTCTTCGATAAAAAGTTCGTCGATCAAATGGTTTTCAACAAAACATCCTAGAACCTATATAATGTCTTTATTATTCAAAACTACTATTAACAATAATCAAAATCAATTTTTAGATATTTCACACAACTTGCACATAAAATGTCTATTGCAATTTTAATTAAAAAATAAGGTGATTTATAGGATTTTTATATAAGTATCAGTCACAGATTAAAGTTGACACTTAAAAAAAATTATTGTAAAAATGATCGAAAACTACAAAAACCTTTTTTTAAAAAATTTAACGGAAGCTATTGAACCCTGTTGGTTAACCGATTGTCTTGTCAATTTCAGTTTGATAAATCTATCTGCCCAACTTCCTTTATCATCGTGTACACGAATGCAGAACAATGAACTCGTCCGGTCATTTCAGAGTTTGAAGAGCTTATCATTGCAAGATCTCCGATGCAAGGTATATAAATTTCGGTGGAATTGCAGCCTACAGCAAGTGTTCCGGTAGTCACTAGAGAAGCAACATGTACAAAATTCTCGTAGCAATACTCCTTGCGGCTTTGGTAGCAGGTAAATCTTTCACGATTACGTTAAAGTCTAAAGTAACAAATTTAAAAAAATCAAATTTTCAGGGGATCCTCTGCCAAAACCAGCCTTTCCCAAAGTAGGCATCAACCCCTTTACCCCTCAGGGTCGCATCGTTGGAGGAGTAGAAACCACCATTGAAGATTACCCATGGCAGGTGTCCCTTCAGATCTACGGTTTCCACTTCTGCGGAGGCAGCATCATCTCCGAGGATACTATCCTGACTGCAGGTCACTGTACGACCAGCTACCCAGCAGGATCCATAAACGTGCGTGTGGGAAGCTCGAGAACATCTAACGGTGGCTCCTTGCACCAGGTCGACCAGATCATCCGTCATGAGGAGTACAAGACCAATCTATTCGGCATTCCCGAGAACGACGTGGCCTTGCTGAAACTCAAGAATCCCATCCAGCTGAGCAAAAGTGCCCAGCCAGTTCTTCTCTTTGATCAGGACGAGGAGGCTTCCGAAGGTGTTCTGTCCACAATTTCTGGATGGGGTACTCTTAAGCAGGGTGGCAGCACTCCTGACGTTCTCCACACCGCTGACGTGCCTATCGTCACTAAGTCCGAGTGCAACAAGGCCTACCAGTCTTGGGGTGGAATTCCTGACGGTCAGATCTGTGCTGCCTATCTGGACGGTGGCAAGGATGCCTGCCAAGGTGACTCCGGTGGCCCGCTGGTTATTGCTGGGCGACAGGCTGGGGTTGTGTCTTGGGGCAATGGATGCGCAAAGAAGGGATATCCTGGTGTCTACACTGAAGTTGCTTCTTACCGGAAATGGATTGCTAAGAACTGTGGCGTTTAACTGACTGTTCTACAATGTTTTTTGTAACTTTTTTGTACCAGAATAAAGAAAATCAAGCAGATTTCCACATTTTTCTTTCTTCCCAATAAACTTCTTCCCAAGATACAAGAGCAAACTTAGTTTGATGAAAAATAGTGCAAATTACCTTATTATGCAGAATTTTTCTCTTGTATAATTATATATTTTTGTTCAACAACTTAAATCTACTAATTCATTTAAAATTATAAAGAATCCAAAGGACTTTAAAATAGTAACGCTAAAAAAATTCCGAAAGATTTTTACATGTGTCAGATAAAACAAAATAAGTTTTTAAAACCGCCTTTTGTTTATTATAACGGGTGAGAATTGGAGAGACGGTTAGCATTATGACTTGTAAACAGTAATCCTGTGGTGGTACTCGTTTTTTATCCGGGAAGATTGAGTTTAATCTCCGACGCCTTACGGCGACTGTCGACAGTCGAAACAGTGCGAACACGATCTTTGCGGATTTTACATGTATTTGAACCTAAACTCTTCCTCGCGAAAAAAAAGCTTCAAAAACGAGACAGAGATCGGGGAGAAAAAAATGAACATCACCGGAGTGAAAAATAATATTTATACCTAGTGGACTTCCAGCTAATCTATTTCATTTAGAAGAACTAATTACATAAGATCTAAGTCAATAATTTATGTGAAGTACCAGAAAGACTGGAAAGCGCTTGGTCATTACTGAATCTTAATTTAAGTCATAATCAATGAGTAAATTTAATTTAATTTTTTGAATTTGTGCAGCAATAAATTAACAATACCTGATACATTTTTTAAAATTTCATCACTGAAAAAAATACTGTACCAAGCCCGCATCAGTGCTGCATGTACGAGATCACTTTGCAAAAAAACGGCATGTGGTGCGGGATAGTGTCCAGAGCGACACTACCGGCGCACTATTTTGCCGAACCTAAGCGATACCTCTGTCATAGCGATGCCGCATAAAATATTTTTACTCGGGCCCTGCTGAATTATATTTCTTTTTCTTATACATAATCTTTTCATTTATGACTAAATAAGACGTATACTGAATCTATTTTAACTACCAAATCTTTGCAAAATATTTTTCGGTTTTTGACATTTAAGCAAATTTAAATTATTTATGATGGATATTAATTTTCTTTGTTCACATTTTGAAAAATTTGTTCAAAAGTCGCTCTTATTCTCTGTACATAAGTTGAAAAGTTATCAGTATAAATTTTAATTATTATTGTATATATGATACTGTAAAAATACATTCATCAAAATTTAATACTAAAATAAAATTAACAATAGTACAATAACGTAATACTTTTAACACTTTAATAATGCAATAACTAGATAAATCAGTTTTCTTATTAACCTTTATATGTTATTACCTTATTACCTTTTAAATGTATCAAATTTAAGAACGTATCAATTGCTTCATATTAAACTTTTGTACATTAAACAGTAACAAAATATAGATGAAATAAAATCAACAAATGATAGCAAATAATTTGGAATCGCACAAGTGATATTTGCTCATGAAGACAGACTAACTTTTAATTTCATATAAAATAGATTTGAAATCTTTTAATTATTTACCGATTAAACGTAGATTATACCGAACTTATCAAACAAAAATAAAAAACAAAAAATAGATTGCGAAAGGAAAGAATTTAGAGTATTAAATAAAAAAAACGCATAATGATGATGCTGTTCAAAATTTATTTCAATCTCTGAATATACTTTGTTTTATTTAATGCACGGCAGTCGGCTACGAGAGTGAGAGAGAGGTCAAGATGAACGAGAAAAGCGGAAAGTAGTTGCTCTGTCTGCTGTTCTGCCATAAAAAACACTGGTAGCAAACGCAAGAGAATCTATAAATTTTTGCTTCTACTACTACTCGACGTCTTCCTCTGCAAATAAATTAACACTGTCTTAACAAAAGTATTTTATTAGTGAAACGCTTTGAATTTTATCGATAAGTAAAAAGTGTTCTGATGAATGATTGGCTATTATATTAGTAAATAGCGGTCGATCGATCTTTTTCGGAAGTGCAATCAACTGATTAAATTTTTCGGGACTACCCTAAACCGTTTCACCTCTGCTATCGGTCGTGCGACGTAGATGCAGGAAATTTTGCATATAAATTGAACGATGCTTCAGGCTTGCGTTCAGTGTTTCGAGACATTGTAAGACAACATGTTCCGATTTGCAGTTCTAACTCTTGTCATTGCATTGGCTGCTGGTAAGTTTATTTACATTTAAATACGTTGAATACAATCGAATATCTATTTACAATCACGCGTTTATTAAAAACTAATCTTTAAATTATTTATAAAAAATACTTTTTAATTAATTTTAGGACGCCAATTGCCAGCTCCATCGCATTCTATTATTGGCATAAACCCATTCACTCCTCATGGAAGAATAGTTGGCGGTGTAGAAACCTCCATTGAGAGTCACCCGTGGCAGGTATCACTGCAAATCTACGGTTTCCATTTCTGTGGTGGTAGCATCATCTCCGAAGATACCATCCTCACCGCAGGTCACTGCACCACCAGCTACCCAGCCAGTTCTATCACAGTGAGAGTTGGCAGTTCAAGAACCTCTACCGGTGGTGTTCTTCACGAAGTGAACAAAATCGTCCGCCACGAGAATTTCAAGACCAACATGTATGGAATCCCAGAAAATGACGTCGCTGTCTTGAAATTGAAATCTCCAGTTAAACTGGGCAAGGCTACGCAGCCCATTCCTTTGTTCAACCAAGACGAGGAATCTCTCGATGGTGTTCTCTCAACCATCTCCGGATGGGGTAGTTTGAGACAAGGAGGCAGTGCACCAGATGTTCTTCACACCGTTAATGTTCCTATTGTTACTAAAGCTGTATGCAACAATGCCTATTTAGGATTCGGTGGTATTCCGGACGGTCAGATCTGCGCTGCTCATCCAGCTGGTGGTAAAGATGCTTGCCAGGGTGATTCTGGCGGCCCGCTAATCATTGATGGGCGTCAAGCTGGAATTGTCTCTTGGGGCAACGGTTGTGCCATCAAGGGATACCCTGGAGTCTACACTGAAGTCGCTGCCTTCCGAAACTGGCTCGCTAAAAATGCTGGTGTTTAACTTATCTTGTCAAATTATTAATCTAGTCCATTATTAATAAACTTGTAATTTTTTATTTTCGAATAATAATAAAAATGCAAAATAAAAATTTTTAGATTATTAATTACATAATCCCCACGCGAATAACCACTATTGCTATATTTTTAATTTTATAAACTGAATATTATTTTATATATATTATTAAAATTATATGTTTATAGTTTCTTATTCAATAATATTCAATCTTCAATTTTAACAATCTAAAGCTTTTAATTAGAATAATTTTCAAGTATAACTCTGGCGTACTGTGTTAAAAAACATTAAAATTGAGAATAAAAATGAATTCAGAATATCTGCAGAATAATTTGCTCTATAATCCGATGTAACTAGACCTATCTAAATCTATCCGAATCTTTGTACAATTTTACACTATAGAAATAAAAATGACAATAAAAAAATTACCTTGTCTATTCAGTGATTTTCTGCCTCCTACAGCTCATTATTTTTTCCAATATCCTTATTATAAAAATCCCACGCGAGATTCGTTCGGTTTTCGAGTATTTATCGATCTCGAGTCGAGGATATCGAATTATCACTTAACTTTCTCATTTATAAAAATGATAAAAAAAAATTGAATAACAAAAGGCGATTGTAGGCGCGCCTTAATTTAAATATCTTATTATATTTATTGAGAACTGTAGGTGAAATAACCAACTATTTTTATCAAACAGTTTCATTAAAGTTGTTATCATCCTTTTTATATTAACCCGTTCAGACCCAAGTCCGCTGGAAAGGACGAACAAAGGAAACATAAAAATCAATATTTATCAAATTGGTTTTAAATATTGATTCAATCCTTCAGTATAGATGCATCTAGCATTAGCAACATATTTATGAGATTATATATACCGTTTTGCATATATAGATAAGTATACACCATATTCGGAAAATTTTTTTTCAAAACCTGCACAGATTCATATTCAGATTTTAAAAACTCAAAATGCACTTGAAAAACGATATTTTGTTGATACATCAAATTCAGATCTGAAATGCTTAATAATTATTTACATTTTTTTTGTTCTGAAATTTTTAATTTTTTCAACTGTAACTTATATTTCAATACACTATATACTTTCTACAAATGAATTTAATAATTTTTTAATGCTACTTCCTTCGGTATTGAATAGATTCTACTTATTTTTGTACACAAACTTTCATGCTATTTTGAAATTCTTAACAATCACCACATTGAATTTATACAAAGATTAACTTTGAAAATAATTCTCGATTTATAAGTAACAGCAACATGCACTTTTTTAATAAATAAATATTTCATTGCAGAATAATCAAAATTGACACTACCGAAAATAAATTCCAATTCACCTTGGCCATGCCATCGTTCTTGTTTGTACTTATTTTCGAAAAGGGCATTAACATTTAGTTTTAATATTTAGATTTTTAAAATGTAAGCCAATTAACATTACAAATCACGCTAATGTAGAATTTTTATAGTTTTTTCTAATATTCTCCGGAGACTTAGCAATAATACACAAAGAAATTCTTCTTATGATGATCGATCAATATAGCCAACAATTATTACGAGCCGACCGATCGATCTTTTTTTAAATATGTAGGTACATACTGATAACGATTTCGGCGACTATCCAAAGCTCTTTCGTGTTTTATCAGTTTGATATCTAAGAAACAATGAACTTTTTTAGAAGTATCCGTAAATGCACTCATTTATCAAAGCAGCTTAAAAATCTTAGCTGCTTTGCGTATAAATTTCGGCACTTTTTCAGTCTCCAGCAACAGTTCCAACGATCTCCAAGAATACAACATGTTTTGCTTCGCCGTCTTCGCTCTTGTTCTTTCTGTGGCAGCTGGTGAGTTTTTCAATTTATTTTATAATTATCTAAATCATCTAATCATAAATAATCTAATCTAATATTTTTTGGCATCTTTAGGAGACCCGATCCCAGCCCCTCCACATTCAATAAGAGACATTAACCCATTCTTCCCCGAGGGAAAAATTGTTGGAGGTGCAGAAGCAGACATAGAAGATCACCCTTGGCAAGCTTCGCTCCAAATATACGGTTTTCACTTCTGCGGAGGCAGCATCCTCTCCGAGAATGTGATCCTTACTGCTGGTCACTGTACCACCAGCTACCCTGCCAGTTCCATTACCGTTAGAGTTGGCAGCTCCAGAACTGCGAGTGGAGGAGCTCTTCACGAAGTCGACGAAATCGTTCGTCACAAGGAGTACAGAACTAACATGTTCGGCATACCGATAAACGATGTAGCTGTCTTGAAGCTCAAATCTCCAATCACACTAGGCAAAACTGCACAGCCTATTCCTCTGTTTGACCAAGACGAAGAAGCTGTTGACGGTGCTCTTTCAACCATTTCTGGATGGGGTACTTTGACACAAGGTGGCAGCACTCCCAAAGTCCTGCACAGCGTTAACGTACCCATTGTGACTAAAACTGTATGCAACGACGCTTATAAAGGATACGGAGGCATTCCTGATGGGCAGATCTGTGCGGCCGTTCCTGCTGGTGGTAAAGACGCTTGCCAAGGTGATTCTGGTGGTCCGTTGACCATAGCTGGACGCCAAGCTGGTATTGTCTCGTGGGGCAATGGTTGTGCTTTGAAGGGATATCCTGGAGTCTACACCGAAGTTGCTTCCTTCCGCGACTGGCTTGTTGAAAATGCTGGTGTATAAATTTTGATCAAAATATTAATTCGTTATTTGGTAGACCAGTGTTAACATACATGACTATAATTTTTTTATTGATTGTCAATTTTGTTGTTGATATTTGACAATTGTTGTTGCTTAACACTGCCAGCAAATATTTTTTGTAAACTAGTTGTTATTCAATAAAAAATTGACATAAAAAATTGGAAGTCCATTTCCTATTTGCAAAATTCAAATTACTTCTCACCCAGTGATCTTCCATAATTTTCTTATAGAAATTTCAGCATTTTCTCATTATTAAAGAGATCTTCAACTATTCAATAGAACTAATAATGCTTGACATTGACTACTGATCAGTGGAAACTAGTTTATAGATTAAAAATGAAGAGATAACTCATATATTCTTATTAAAGTTCTAGAAATAATTATAATAAACGGTTACTAATTTGCATTAATTTAAAAATTTTAAATATATATTTTATTGATATCATAAGTTTAACAAACTAAGCAAAAATGATATAGCCAATTCGAGAAATAAAAATAAAAAAAGTAGTACAAATTTCAGCTCATTGATGAAACGTCTTCCTCCTGATCAGTACCTTATTAGGTCTGTGACACTCATCGGGCCTCACGGAATCTTATTTCGATTTGTGTTTTTATCCAGATATATAAATTTTGAATGCGTAATTTTTAACATAAATATAAAATGTAAATTATAATTAATTTAAATATAAATTTAATATTTCGATAATAAAACTCATAGTTTCTAAAATTACAATATATGTCAAAGTTGATTAAATTTCTGTCAAATTTAAAATATCATTAATGTATAAAGTTTAGGAAAGTTTCTTTGAAAAACTTTAAATAAAGTTTAGATAAATTTACGTTAAGTTTGACTGTACCTGCATTTCATTCAATAAAAAAAATAATGTGAAAAATTGGAATTCTTTTACTACCGGTATCAGCTGGTCAGATATAAATTAATAATGAATCCGCTCTAAACAAAAAATAACTTAAACTATATTTACTTAAAGTTACACTTACATGAAATAACTTTCATTAGATTCAAACGAGATTTCTTAGAACACTTTTATGATATTTTTATCTGCAATTAATACCTTTTTTCAATAAATATTTTATTAAAATAAGTTTAGTTAGTAAAAATTTCAACAGATTCGGATCACTTGATAATAATGCAATAACATTCTTAATTTGTTGTTTAAGTGTAAATAATTGAAATTAAATAGCAATAGAAGTACGCAGATGCAACGTGTTCTAAGTTAAAAACTCGACATCTGCTCGTGTATTTATAGATTCTGCTCGCTACTTAATTAAGCCTCGAGATTACTGGTTATTAACAGAAAAAAGGAAAAATTCTAAGGATCGTTACAATTGATAATACCACGTTTTAATCAGATGTTCACATATCTGGAAACTTGAGTCATTTTTCCACACTGCCGATTATCCACAGCTCTATGGATTTGTAGTAAAGCAGAGACATAATAAACAAGTCATCCTTGTCAATAAGTTATCCCTATTTACGGAATTAAAATTGCTTATCGCACCGCGATCTTTTGTTTTTATGTCATATAAATTAAAAGCATTTTCCTACGATCACGCAGTTCTCGAATATCCAATAGAGCTAACGATGCTTCAATTGATTATTATAGCTCTTCTGATCACTTTGGCAACTGGTAAGTTCAAACTAACTATTTTATTCGTGAAAGCTGAAGGCTTAAATCACACATTAAATATTTCTGTATTTTCTGTATAGAAAATTTTAATCTTTTTTTTTAAAGGGGATCCAATTCCAGGACAAAGAATCAATGCATTTTACCCGCAGGGCAGAATCGTTGGTGGTGTAGAAACCTCTATTGACAAGCATCCCTGGCAGGTTTCCTTGCAAGTGCTGGGTTTTCACTTCTGCGGCGGTAGCATCATTTCTGAGAACTTTGTCCTCACTGCTGGTCACTGTTCCAGCTATCCAGTAAAATGGATCAGTGTCCGTGTGGGTAGTTCCATAATTCATAATGGCGGAACCGTTTACCGTCTATCAGACGTCATTCGTCACGAAAAATTCGAGACTTTGGAAAATGGCATTCCTATAAACGACGTTGCAGTTCTTAAGCTGAGAGATCCAATAGAATTAGGCGAGTCTGTTCAGCCAATTCCTCTGTTCAATCTAGGCGAGATAGCTAAGGAGGGTTTTCTTTCAACCATATCTGGCTGGGGTTCTTTGTCTGAGGGAGGGAGCAGCCCTCAGATTCTTCACACCGTCGATGTACCCATCGTTCAGAAAGAAGTCTGCAGCGAAGCTTATGAATCATACGGTGGCGTTCCGGATGGTCAGATCTGCGCTGCTTATCCTGCTGGTGGAAAAGACACCTGCCAGGGCGACTCTGGTGGTCCTCTAGTCATTGCTGGACGTCAGGCTGGAATAGTATCGTGGGGTAATGGATGCGCCAGGGCAGGATATCCTGGAGTTTACACTGAGATAGCATCTTTCCGTGACTGGATTGCTAAACAAACTGGACTGTGATTTTATGCTCGTTTTTTATGTGCTATGACATGCGCATTGTGTAAGTCATGTATGTGATGCATGAATTCTATGATTAAAATAAAATTTCTAACTATACAAAGTTTACTCGAAATTAATCAAAATGTTGGAAAATCTTGTTCGAAATTCTAGACAAATAATGAAAATAATGTTTAACAATATTTTTTTGAATGAACGGATTATTTATTATCCTTTCAAAAAAAACCCATTGATTCGGATAAACAGATAATTTATGTCAGCCTTATAAATTGTATCAAATGATAAAACCTTTACACGCTTAATTTGTAATAGTTTTAAAAATGAGAAAATATACTACATAGAAAAAGTGATTCACTTTATCTGCTATCTGATTAAATATCTTGCAGATCATCCAATGATGTAGAACAGTAAATATTGTCAAGTTTTTGAACAGATATCATAAAATTTTAGTTTCAGAAAAATTATTAATAATTACACTAATATTGTCAATATTTGTGTAATTAAGACTGAACATTTTTGTAATATAACTTAACTAAAGTGTTATTTATTTACATTATTTACGTAAAATTATTTTACGCTAAGTCTATACATAATTATATAAAGAAAAGAAATCAATATTTACATTTTGTTGAATGTATATTTTTTGAAGCAAGAACTTATAATATTTTTATTTTAATTTTATATTATATAAAATATTCTAGACGTAGACCTTTATAAATAATTCAATTCCTAATGCGCAAAATATTTATTATTTCATGCATTTCAAAATTTTCATTACAACTAAATTACTTTATTCTTAAAACAATTTTCGCTTCTTATAAATCATAAACATTCTACCCTGCTTCTGCAAAAACTAAGGTGACTAACGGCTAGCAAAACCGTCAGAGAAATGCACTCTTCTAATCCTATCGTACGATATCAATCGATCGATCATTTGTCAGATACCCTAATTCGCGAGGAATTTCTTTTCGCAAGAAGTGCTTCCGCGTGTCCGGCAATACCTTTATCGCAGCTACGACGCGTTTGGTGCAACGAACCCGCCGGGCTAATTGAGGGTTTAAAGCGGCTTATCGCTGTGCGGTTTTGCTCCGGACGCATATAAATTTCGCCACTTTTCCAGTTTCGCCGCAAGTGTTCTAGCACACAGCAGAGAAACAGCATGTTCCGCATTACAATCATAGCCCTCGTCGTTGCATTAGCGAGCGGTAAGTTGACTATCCTTCTATTATACAATAATTGTACACAAAAAACTAAGACACTTGTATTTCTATACACTCCAGGGGCGTCGCTCCAAGCTCCGCCGCATTCCATCGTGGGTATCAACCCTTTTACCCCTCAGGGTAGAATAGTCGGTGGGGTTGAGACTTCCATTGAGAGCCACCCCTGGCAGGTGTCCCTGCAGGTGTTCGGTTTCCACTTCTGCGGTGGTAGCATCATCTCCGAGAATCAAATCCTGACCGCAGGTCACTGCACTACCAGCTATGCGCCCAGTTCAATGAGCGTTCGAGTTGGCAGTTCCAGAACCGCCAGTGGAGGAGTGTTGCATCAGGTTGAATCCCTCGTTCGCCACGAGAACTACAAGACCAACCTGTACGGCATCCCAGAGAACGACGTGGCAGTCTTGAAGCTCAAGTCCCCCATCCAGCTGAGCAGGTCTGCTCAGCCCATTCCTCTGTTTAGTCAAGATGAGGAAGCTATCGAAGGCTCTCTTTCTACCATCTCTGGATGGGGTGCGATGTACGAGGGTGGCAGCGCTCCGGAAGTCCTCCGAACTGTAGATGTACCCATTGTAACGAAATCCGAGTGTGACAATGCGTACAAGAGTTACGGAGGAATTCCTGACGGTCAGATCTGCGCTGCCTATCCTGCTGGTGGAAAGGACACTTGCCAGGGCGACTCTGGTGGCCCTCTAGTCATTGCTGGACGCCAAGCTGGAATTGTTTCCTGGGGCAATGGTTGTGCCAGAAAGGGATACCCTGGAGTTTACACTGAGATTGCCGCTCACCGCGACTGGCTTGCCAAGAATGCTGGCGTTTAAAACTATCATGAACTAAGTGACTCAAATTTGTACATGACTGATGAAATAAAACTTTACTATATAATTAAAAATTGTTTTTATGACTTTTTTCTGTTCCTTTTTTAATTTTTTTTTGTTTTATATATATATATATGTTTTCGTATTCATAAATTAAAATCAGACTATCGAAACAATATTTGATTTTGAAGTATATACTTTTTTCGACAATTGAAATGAAATAAATGAGTTTATTTGTTAACTTTGTTAAGGCAACGTTACTTTAGCGTTGAATCCTATTTTCTTAATCTTATTAATCATAAAAAATAAATTTATAGTGGTCAATTTATATTCAATAAAAGTGTAAAATATTTCTCATTAATTTTAATAATATCGAAAAGTTACGTCGAAATTACTTGTATATAAAAATGTAGGGCACGCTTTTCGAGAATGTGTCGATATCCGTATGCTCAACGAAAGTAAATTAATAATTTCTGATAATCCGCATAACTGACTCTTTGTAAACTAACGATGCGGGCTTATGATTATTATTTTCGTCAATCGGAATTCAAGATCGGGTAACTCATGTTGAAGTAAACGTATTTCCAATAATTGAAACTTGGAATTAATTAAAATATTACACAAAGTTTGAGAAGTGTGCCATTGACGGCTTAGGCGATATTGATCTTAAAACGTACACAGACTCACGTTTGAAATGTATGCTGTATCTCGAATTTCAATAACTCACCTGTAACAGAAAGAAAAATTATTGTTATATATTATTATAGTTTCAGTATTAAATCTTAAAAGCAAATAATAGTAAATGACAGAAGCAAACGTTCTTTCTTAACGTAACATAACTATCTTAATAGGCTTACAATTAGGGAGACTTAAGCTTTGACTACGATTTGCAATAAATCTGCAAATGTTTACCTAACGTATTACATTAACTTTAAAACTGCAGTTCTCTGACCTTTTATCTAATTTAAAACAAACCTATTATAATGATGCTATAATACCCATCCCTAAATTCAAAAGAAAAAAAAAACAATCTATCTCTTGCTGCAAATGCGTACTATTTATTTTTCCAACAGAAACTACATTATTTATTACGAATTAAAACATCAAACACCAGCATTTCTAGAGATCCAATCGCGAAATGCAGCCACCTCCGTGTACACTCCGGGGTATCCCTTCCTAGCACACCCATTGCCCCAAGATACAATTCCAGCCTGACGTCCAGAAATGACCAATGGACCACCAGAGTCACCCTGACAGGTGTCCTTTCCACCAGAAGGGTAAGCAGCGCAGATCTGATCAGGAGGAACTCCACCCCAGGATTCGTACAATTTGCTGCACTTCTTTTTATCCACTATAGGCACATCCACTGTTTGAAGACTTTCCTGACTCAGACCACCGTCGTGCAAAGCACCCCATCCGGATATGGTAGCGAGAACCCCTTCCCGAGCTTCATCGCCTGGGTTGAATAGACGAATGGGCTGAGCAGTTTTGCCGAGCTTGATGGGTGTCTTTAGTTTGATCACTGCGACGTCATTTATGGGGATTCCTTCACGGTTGGATGCGAAGTTCTCGTGACGAATCATTTTGGCAATCTCGTGAACGGATCCTCCCTTCTCTGCTACGGACGTGCCAACACGGATGGTTACAATGTCAGGAGAGTAGCCTGCACAGTGACCTGCGGTCAGGATTACACTTTCGGCGATGATACTTCCACCGCAGAAGTGAAAGCCATAGGCTTGCAGAGACACCTGCCAGGGGTGCTTCTCAATGGTCGTTGCTACTCCTCCTACTATTCTGCCTTGAGAAGGGAAAGGGTTGATTTTTGGGACTACGTTTCCTATAGAAGTATTAAATTCTTCAATAACTTTGATAGTTCATGATTATAGAATAATCAACTTACCGGATGCTAAAGCGACAATAAGAGCTCTAATTACAAGTCGAAGCATCATTTTTTCACCGTACTGTCGACTACGTGAGAAGTGAAATCGAGTGAAATTTATATAAAAAGTGGAAAAGATCGCGACGAGATAAGGGAAAATAGCTGCTCGGTTAGTTGCGCAAGTTTATTGTTTTCACAACTCTAAAAGATAATAAAGGCATATAAATGAACGGTTTTCATGGAAGAATGTTATACATGGACTATAATCACTAGAATATGTAAATCCAATCGATTAGTAGATTCCAAACTGTCATGAACTCTCATCAGTTCTTTCCAGGACATAGCATTACTCTTTCTTCACATATCTTTACGTAGACGAATAACACCTAACAGCAAGTAAGTATGCCATTTAATTTAAATGAAATTCATTTACCGGCCCTTCTAAAAACAATCCCTACACCAAAGCCCACAATTTCCATCCGCAATACTCAAAAAAACATTCTTAAGCTCTGAAACTTGACAGAAAACCGCGGTATTCAGGCCGAAGGCCGCGTTTTTTTAATCCGCATCGCGTGCAAAATTGCAACACGCAGCGATGTATCGGCACGAACGCACCCCGACATTGATTTCTTCCGGCCGTTGGCAAATATTTATTCGAGCATCCACCGGTGGATGTCACTCGCGGCCGCCTCTAGATATTGTTTGTTTGAGAGGAGCGGTGTTTTTAAAAGGGATGATATCTTTTTTGCTTTTGCGATTGCGTTGGTTTTCATTTTCCGTATTTACTAGCTTTGTATAATTTTAGTAAAAATGTACGATTTTTTACGGTTATATATGAAATTTCATATTTTAAAACGCATAACGTATTTTCGTCACATAGATAAACATCTTATTATTATTTGTCTTATGAAAACTGCAACTTCAAGTCGTTATATTTTTTTTAAAAAGTACCCAGTGCTTTAAAAAAAATATTAATTAGTGTTATCATTAATAAAATACTTAATAAATTCTCAAAAAAACTAAATTACTAAAGTAAAGGTAATAAATGTCTATCAGTATCCTGGTAGAAAATTAATTATTGCCAAAAGGTATGAAAGTAGTTAGTTATTGGCTAGAAACACTAGCACTTGGAAATAACTGGTATCACGCTAGTAAATATATTTACCAAATTTTTAAAGTATTAAGTATTAATTTGTGAAATCTATCCAAAACGCATCATTCATTAATCGGCCAAAATCAACTATTTCACAAAAACAGAATCATCAATTTCCACCAAATTTGCCTAAGTGAACTAGGAAGCTCTCTTTCTCTACATAATCACCTATAAAGTTTTTTAATAATCTGTTTACATTTAGAGGTCCCCTAGCATTTTCTTTCGAGGTCTTATCAATGATAACAGAAGCAAATTGCATTCCTATCTCCTGAAATGCACTCAAAGAATAATGATTAACCAATCATAATTTATTGCAACATTGGTACACCATCAAAATTTGTTAAACTTAAACACTAATTTTCTATGATTATTCTGTTAAATCAATTACCCAATAAAAATATGATTTTTCTCATTATTACAGTGTTTAAAATTCTGTATCAATTTCACGATTCAGAACTTCCCTCATTAAAAAACCATTCTTTCTTCATCTAAATAAACGTCCATTTATTTAAAAAAAATCTCGACAAGTGCATGCAGCCAATCCCATATTTAGGCGCCTCGTCGCCTCTTTATCTGCATCGTCATTCAAACAGAACTTTTGTCGCAATGCTACGCGATCCGATAAAGCGATGCAGTCGATTATAAAAAGTCAGGGGATTAAGTACAGATCATTGCATTAGACACTCGACATGCTGCCCATCTTCATCCTCGCTGTCTGCGTCTCGATCATTGCAGGTACGTTTTATGCTTTTTCTAGAAAATTGCCAATTTTTTTTTTTTTTTTTTTTAACTACTTTATTTTATAATTGAACAGGTACAATGCCAATTATAAAATTTTAGAATTTAGAATTTTGTTTGTTTTGATTAAACAAATTTGTAAAACCTGTTTTAGATTGTTTAAACCAAAGGTAATAAAATACAACGTATATTAAGCTAGCCACTTCATAAGCCCATGATCAATTCATATGCATATTTTATTGTTCCAATCGCTTCCGAGAAACAATGAATACGCTAACTTAATATTAAGCTAGGATAGCTACTCACTATATCTCCTGACCTTACAAACATATCAATATTAGACTGACAGCATAATTTGTTTGAAATTGAATTAAATAATTAGTATTTCAATGAAACAATTTAACCATTTCAAAATATTTTCCAAAATAGAGGGTGAAATTTTTCAACAATAACTTTACAAATTTCGATTAAGAGTGAAATTAATTAAAAACTAGGTTAATAGGCACTGATTCAAAATTCGTAAGAAATGAGTAAGTTTTACAATCTATTCTCTTTTGGGCATTATCTAAAAGTGTTGGTGGTTCTATTAGACGTGTATTTTGGCAATTGAAGGTTGCACCTCTGAAGGGCACCAAATTAGCAACAAATTATGACACCGGTCTCGTATTGATATCTTTGTAACGTCAGGAGCTACAAAGAGTGGCTATGCTAGCTTAATATTAAGTTGGAGTATCCATTGTTTCTTGGGAACGACTGGAGCAACAAAATCGAATAACAAATTAGCAACAAATTAACAACAAAATATACATATTGTTTGATCATGGGCTTATGAAGTCGCTTCGCTGGCTTAAGGTACATTAAAATACAGAGTATTTTTTGCATGCTGTTTTTAATATTTACTCCTTTTAAATTATTTAAAATAATAAGGAACATTATTTAAAATATTGTAAGAATGAAAAATTAATAACAATGAGTAATTTACTTTCACATTCAATATAGAGGAAAAATAGTAAAGCCGCCGAATTAAGGTATTAATAATAACTCCTACCGTAACAATAAACAAATATTTGCTAAGTAAGCGTAAGATCTTTGGATTTATTTTAATCTGCGTTATCGGACACACACGAAATATCTGTCGAATAAATGGGTTGTCCGATAAGTCGAAAATATCGGGTTCAACAATTTAATTCACGAACTAACGATATCGACAATTTCACCTTATCACGATTTGGCCGATATATGGACATATTTTAATGCATACGTTCAAACTTTTACTTTAGAACGATTTGTCATATATGCACTTGGCAATGTTACCTAGGAAAATGAAGCGATATTATAATTCAAAAACTAATGTCGAAATATGACTAGAAATATGAATAAATTAATCAATAGTATTTAGAACTCGTTAAAATAAAGTAAAATGCAAAAAATTCAGATTATACAACCAAGCATATTAAATGTATATATAAAAAATTAAGTGACAAGTAGCTTAATAAATTGATTATTTCTCTTTATTATTATTCATTAAAAATTAAAAACATTTATAGATGTAATTTTTTACAAGACGTTAACTATATAAAAACATCGATTTACACACCTACTCGAAAACCACAAAAATTTAATCCGCCAAAAAATTCCAGGCGACCCCATCGACCTGCGGCTCCACCAGGATCTGAACCCCTTCACGCCCCAGGGCCGCATAGTAGGCGGGGAGGACGTGCGGATCGAGGATGTGCCGTACCAGGTGCTGCTGGAGTCGCGAGGCTTCGGCTTCTGCGGGGGCAGCATCGTCGCCGCGGACTGGGTGATCACCGCCGGCCACTGCATCGTCTACCCCGATGACTGGATCCACGTACGAGCTGGCTCCACGAAGAAGGGCCGCGGGGGAAGCCTGCACAAGGTGCTCAAGTCCCACAGGCACGAGGATTACAGGCTGAACAAGCACGGAATACCGGTTAACGATATCGCCCTGCTCAAGGTACGTTTGGTTTTTGGGGTGAATTATTTTTTTATGATATCATTATCATTGCCTTTGTGGAAATTGAAAAATTAAAAGTGGCTCTTGGTTTTTCGGATCTTTCTGAAGCATGTAATAGATTAAACACGAACTCGAGACATTTTTAAAAACTTTCTCTTCGTCCAATCCCGCAGGTGGACAAACCTTTCGAATTCGACGCCACGCGGCAGCCAATCGTACTCTTCAACTCGGACGAATCCGTCTCAGCGGGCGAGTTCAGCGTGATCACCGGCTGGGGCACCCTAACTCAGGGCGGCCGAACGCCCGACACCCTCCAGGTGGTCTCCATCCCGATCATCGAGCGCGACGTCTGCAACGAGGCATACCGAGCCTTCGGAGGCATCCCGGACGGTCAGATTTGCGCCGCACATCCAGCCGGCGGGAAGGACGCCTGCCAAGGCGACTCCGGTGGCCCCCTGGCTGTCGGGGGCAGACTGGCGGGCGTCGTCTCCTGGGGTAATGGCTGCGCAAAGAAGGGGTATCCTGGGGCGTACACCGAGGTCGCTGCCTTCAGGGAGTGGATCGATGGCAAGGTTTTATAGGGCGGTTGGTGATGAAGTCGACTTGGGAGGTGAAAGCAATTAGTTTTATGCTTTTCAAAAAGCTTTTGTGGCAAAGCTGACGGATTTGTTTGAAAGATCTTTGTGGTATCTTGATTTTGGTTGCATAAAAGACAGATCGAAAAATGATATTTTCAACGTTAGATTAATAGACATCTATGTGATTGCGTCTCGTCAATTTGATTATTACTCGTGAAAAAATATATTCGCAACGTTTTGGGGCGAGATTCTGCGATTGAGTAGTTCATAATCAATAGGTAAATTAAAAATAAAACTTGTGAAAATAACTATTTTTGTAACAATAAATACTAAAGTACATGAAACGTGCCGTTTTTCTTGATAATTGTAAATATTGATGATGTGTATACATCATACGCACGCACAAAAATAATAAAAGCAAGTTTTATTACTGCATCATTTTTCATTTTATTTGTCCCTAGTTCTCGTGCATCGATATCTTTTGTTTACAAAATAAATATCAATTTTATTCCACCGTTCGATTCGGCAAGCTTTCTTTCTTTCAATATAAAACTGAAGCACTAATTTCATTCAATATGAATTTTAGTTACGAAAAAAAACTGTGCCATGAATACGCAACAGTAACTCGTAAAATATTTTCAAGCCTTTTACATCCAAAACGAAAGAAAAGAAACATCGCAAAAATATCCGAGCCTGAAACCGTCCATCTCAATGCAGCAGTCATTCGCGACCTATTAAAATAAAGCTCGCTGAATGGTGGCCTTTCATCCTTTCACCCGAAAAAAGGACGTCGGGAATAAAGGAGAAGAAATTCGGCAGCGGACGCGAAAACACAGGGGAGTCCCGTCTTATTCCGGCGGAAAATAGAGGCCTTCCACTTGTCTGACTCGAATTTTCCGCGCGATCGCAGACACTTTATTCGTTTATAATTTTAACCGGAATCCCGTGGGAGATAATTGGACGAGTGAATAGTGAATAGTCGGTTTAAAGGAACGCTGACGCCGATTCGGTTAAATTTGGGTATTCCGGAAGGTAAACGAGAAGATTTCTTTGGAAGAATTTGGATTTTATTGGATCGACTATATACTTGTTTGATTCTCGGATGAAAGTTTAAAAATTTAGAAGAAAATTAGATCAAAACTCAATTAATATTATCACTGCTTAAATTTCATCGGGAATTTTTATCGTCCTAATATCTAAAAATAATAATTGTCCTAATACCTAATAATTATCAATAAAGTAATTTCAACTCTACCAAAATCGATCGAGCGCATCTCCAAAAGCCGGTAACTTTTTTCGAAAACTGCGCAAATAATACCCGTCTCGCTTTTTCCCCCAATGGACGTCAACAAATGGCCTTAGGCCGAAAAAAGACACGCCAAGTCGAAGGAGAGAGAAATGGGCTTTCGGGGAAGCTGCAACTTCTCGCCGCTGATAAAGCATAGGTTGCTCGGGAAAGTTTCGGCGCTCGACAGAGAGTAATCTCCGCCAGATTCGCGGAAAAAAACTGTAGGCTTTAGCGGCTTCTTGGTTTTGATCGAACTCCGCTGGGCTGTTCTTGATAGATTTTTGCAGATTTTGCGGAGTGATAGTTGGGGATTATGCCTGTTGCAGGGATTTTTGATGATAAGATAAAAATGTTAGGCCCTAATATAGTAATAGTTGCTTTGTCATGCAAAAATGATAATCTCTAGACCATCTGTCAATTTGGTAACGTAAAACTAGTAATTCTTTGACATTAAACATCAATTTTGGGTCAAATGAACAGTTGATTTGTATGAAAATTGCCTCGTCCTCTAAAGATTTAAAGGTTAATCTGATTCTTTGTTCAAAAAATCAGTTCAGTTTTAATTTGCAGAACAATTTCCTTATTACAAAAATTTTGCCATCTCATTGAAATAAAATGGCTTCCACATTTAAATTTTTATAATCTCCGTTTCAATAAAACCTCCACTTAAAATTAAACCACAATACTTCCAAACAATCGCCCATCCATGAAAACAGCAAAAACCCAGCATCCTTATCAGTCCCCTACAAAAAAAAACCGTCAAGCGGACCGTTAATATGCTCGTAAGATACCGGCGGCGGGCAACGACTTGCGACACATTCGTCGATAAGCCAATACACTGTGCTCCCGCTGCTTGTCATTCTCGAGTGTACTGTCAATACGGCCGGCGAGTATTCTTCCGCGATTGATCTGCTTCGAGTGGATTACCGGGATGGGTACTGTCATTTCGCGTTTTTTTTTTATGGGAATTGGAGGGCTGCGGTTTTGCTCTTGCGATTTGGGGAGTGATGGTTTTAATTCGGGGATTTGTTTTGGGTGGTTTTAGATTTGTTATGCGTAATAACAAGGTAGGAGCTGCTATTAAAATTTGTTATTATATGCATTTAATAATTGTTTGTTATATTATTGAGTTATATTATTGATTCATATTTATTTATTTATTTATTTAAACCAGAAAATGACATAGTAATCCTGCTTGGGATTTGCAATCCTACAATAGGCAAATTAATTGCCCGAGCGTAGGTCTAGGACATATGAACTTATATACTACTTATTTACTAACTTAAAACTAAAATTGCACAAAAGCTTTTTAAATTTTCCCTATAGGAAATACAATACATATTTTTATCTATTTGCTGAGATCCATGTTTTTAATTTTTTGTTTACAGTATCTCTGGTATACGCCAGGTTTTTTAATTCATTCGGTAATGAATTAAAAGTTCTTATTGCATTTATGTAGCTGTTTTTGCTGCTTATTGTTTTTGAAATTTTGGGCATTTGTATTAATTTTTTTCTTGTATTTGTTGTCTGTCTCATATATGTTTCTTTAAGTTCTATGTAATGGTAGCATAGTGCTTCATATATAAATAATTGTTCAAGATTTAAAGGCCTATTATTGATTACAACTCTATTTTTATATATTGTTCTTAAAATTTTATTTTATATCACTTGTAAAGGTCTTGAACATACAGGTTCAACTTATAAGATTAATGTATTTTTTTGTCACTAAAGTATTTTAAACGCTACGATTGCAACTTGTAAACGCAAGTATCATAATTGTTAGAATTATTTACTGATGCCAATAATCACTATTTACATAAAAAAAATGTACAATTTTTCAGCAGCTTCTGGATCTTCGCCTGAGAAACCAAAATAAATTTTACTCCATCCAAAAATAAGTAACCACGTTGAGCCTCCTAAAAATTCCTTCAGAAAATCGTCGATTTTTACATAAAGCCACGAACGAAAATGGCACCGCTCGTGCAGAATTCACGAACGAGAAAACATCGAAACATCGGCTGCCGCGCGGCATTTTCGGAGTAAAGTTCGGGCGGCCCAGTAAAGAAAACCTGACACACTTTCAATAAGCGATAAACTGATTTCGACTTCTATACGACGTCGGGAGAGTGTCTCGAGTGCCAAGAAAATCTGGCTTAAGTCGTTCCCTCGGTATTTCACGAGACTTTATGTGCGTGCATGCGGACGCATTTATCTAAACTATCTTTTTTTTCTAATTTCTTTGCTGGCTGGCAGCAAGCATTTTTGTTCTACGCGATCTTAATGGATACAGTAATATTTAGATTTAGACTAAAAATTCTTTAAATTCAGAATCGTATAAACGCAAACCCAACAAAAGACATACAAGAACGAAGGCGGAAAACTATTTTTACAAACCTACTTTTCCGCCCTTTCTTCGCCAACGTTATTCTCCCGATCTTAAACGCCAACATTTCCACCCCCCTAAAAGCTTCGCTCCCATTTTATATCCTCCGTGCTTCCCTTCGCAAAATTCGAGCTACAGCAGTATTCCCCCACGAAACCAGCAGAAATTTTCGTTAACAATTGCTCAGCAAAAGCGCGGCTCCTCGCAGTGCAGTTCTGGCCGCCGCCGCTTCCTAAATCACTCGGCACCTTGGTGGTGCTGCGGCGCGTACCAACGCGTTCGGTTTGGACTTATAGTTAGAGCTTATCTGGCACTCGACGCTGCTTCGCCGCGGATTCCGTCGGCGGCAGGCGGTGTTACTTTTTTGTTTTTTTTTTTCGAGCTCGCACGTGACTGATATTCGATGCACGTGGCCCGATTTATGAGTTGGGGATGAGCTGGTTTTTTATTTTTTGGATTGAGAATCGCGAAATATTGGATTCGTAAATATTTTATTGCCGTATAAAATTATTTAACGGTTTATTCAATGAACTCAAAACATTGGATAAGAACAGAAAGTCATCTAGTACGAAATTTAGAGAATTATAAAGAAAGTTATTCAACGATTAAGCGACTAAGATTACACACGTTATTGTCAAAACAATCAAATATATTTTATTTTGTTATTTTAGTAATCAAGTTTTTTAGTACGTAAGCTTTTTATACCAGGCCTGCCAAAAAAAAATTTTATTTTCCTTTGAAAGTATTACATAAGTTTGCGTAAATTTATAATGTGAATAAATTATCTGGGAATATTTCTTGCAAATCCATGAAATTCGAACCCGACAGCTATAATTTACTAACTCTTTAATAAATGCTTTCTTTGACTTTTCTCAAATCCCTTTCCCCACATCCCACGAAATCTACTCGTCTCAATTATCTCCTAAACTTTCACTGCACTCCAAGCTCTATTTTAAAGCGAGCGCAAACACACAACCGAATATCCCCAAGCGCCGCGCGCGAAGCCTATTTTTTCTCTCAACAACAACCGCACCGGCCATTATCGATCGCCATTACCTCCCTATTTATAGCCCGCGAAAGCAGCTAAACGCGTCGTCCCTCGGACGAAATAACGAAGCAACAATACGTTAGCCCGAAGACTCGCCCCGCGGGCAATAAAGAAGCGGGCCGCGCGGCCGAATTTCTCCGGCGGCAAGTCGCCAATCCGCGTCGCGCGCGCGGATTCTTCCTCCATCCGAGGTAATTTCGAGGCTCGAGCCTAAGAGAGGCGACCTTGTAACGCTTTTTCCGCCGCCGAGCTTTAACGGCACCGCGGGCCGCTCGTAAAATTGCGCCGGGAGACGCCGACGTAAACGGTTTCGGGTAAACGGAGGAGATTCTCGAGGAAGCGAGACGAAGGAATTGAGTCTTGGGTGCAGGATGGATGGCGTTGGCGTGGGAATATGTTTGGGGGGAGGAGGGAATCGACGGGAATCTGGGCGCGACGTAAATTTTTTATTTAATCTTTTTAGAACTGGTTTATAAATGTATAAAAAATTGTGTGATTATAGTAATTATTTTGTTAGAGAAATAATACAGAACTTTCGCCTAGAATGTATTGTACGCGGAGAGAAATGTTGAAGAAAAATAACTCGAGGACAGACTGAATTGGGGTGAAAAATTACTATACTTTATATTAAAATTTGCTATATGTTTAGTAACTTTTGCTAGACTTTTAATAAAAATTGCTAAAAGATAACAAAAATTGATATAAAGTATAGTAATTTTCATCCTAACTCAAAATCTGTCCTCGAGTTATTGAAAAGTATAGTAATTTTTCGCAAAACGTTTCTCTCCGTGTGGACGTTGCTATACAAGTACTTGATGTAATTGATTAGCGAACAATAAAACAAATACCAATAATATGAAAAAGTGATATTCAAATTAGCTGTTTACGTTCAACGCAGTCACGACACTTTTCTACGTTACCTTGAAAACTATATAAATTATCTTTATGTATAAAAGTTATAATAAAATGCAATAAATTCAGGTCTAAAAGTGTGTTACTTTCTCCGTGTTTTTCTTTTTATATTTACGCGTTAAACTTCAATTTCCACACGCAACGCACTAACAACAATAATTTATTACCAAGAATAGCAGCAACTAACATAAAACACTGCTAAATGAAAAATCGCTACAACGTTCAAGCAAACACATCGCCCGACTTCCAATCCAAGCAACTCACCTCCCAAATTCTTCCCCTTCCTCCTTAGAACCACGAAAACACCGAGTCTTCCAAAGCAGAGAAAAAAATGCCAAAGCGTTAAAAAAAAAAAAAAAAAGCGGGTAATCGGCAGCGGCACACGGCGCACAAGAGAAACCGGTCACGTGCGCTCGAGCACCCCGGACGCGGCGGCGGCAACGAGGACGAGTCGATGGATTATTTTTAGTCGCAAGGCGACAGGTGCAGGAATTAACGATCCATGGCGACCGAACGAGGCCGATCGATTTGTCTCCTCGAGAGAGAGAGCCCCGATCGCCGAGCGCCGCGCACGCAAAGGAAATTCCGCGACACCTTCGCTTTCTTTTTCGCTCTCTGATGGGCTTACCGCGCGAAGGTTGCCGGCCGCTCGATGATGCCTCCGCGACGAGCTGCTTGTGCGCCGGGTTTCGGAATGTAAGTTGGAATTTTATGGGGAGCGGCGAGCCGCGGTGTTGAGAGCGGTGTGTTTCGTTGTCGGATACACGGGGGGATATTTGAAAATGTAGATCCCTGTATTTAAGCTTGTAATATTAGTGTATTTAATTTTGTTGAATTTTTTGTTGTTCAAAAAGAAAGGGGGTCCTTGTTGAGATACTCAACGATGAAACGATGTTTGATACGTTCCTTAGCCATTTACTACCTGAAGAAGAACGATTTGAAAAGCTTTATCTTAGCGCAAAAAGTTTGAAAGTTCGCATTTGCTCTCTGTCTTGAATATAGATTAAATAAATTATCGTCTGACGTAGTTAAATCTATACCACTGAAACGTCCTGAAAACGGAGTAAATTGTTTAAAAACTGTTCTACGACGTAACCTGAATGAGAACTTTGCAAAAATAACTCCTTTAAGCAAAGTTGTTTAAGCTCATTAATTTATTACAAAAAATACCATCAGCAGCACTCATCAAATTCTTCAATATAAAAACTTTCCACCCACAAATTCATAAAACTCCCGCGGCGACCAGGTGAATTTCCTCAAAAATCCCTTCCCTCCGAAGGCGTTCCGAAGCCCCAACATTGCATCGGCCACCCTGAAAAAAAAGGCACAAAAGAACGCGCAACGCCGACAGGCCAGCGGCAGCAGCTCCGTTTTTTAAAGAAGAAATTACGCGGCCATATCCGTCGGACGACGTAATCCGGGCGAGCGCCGAGTATTACTCGTCCCGAGCCCGCGAAAATCCTCCCCCGTCAAGTGTCTTCCGTTCGCCGACGTACAAACGCGAGGATCCCGCCGGCGAGTGTAAAATATATATATAGGCGGCCAGGCGGAGCGCGAAATTGCATTATGCCGGCGGAGTCGGAGCTTCTTAGCCGTCGGGGGGATTTTCGTTCGGACTGTTTGCTTGTTCGCCGCCTCGGAGGATCAGCGCCTTTTTTTTTAGGACGCGTTTTATTAAAACGCGGGCGGTTCTTCTTTTACTGTTGGTTTTGAGCGGTTCTTGCTTGGCGCAAGTCGTTGTTTCGAGGCGTTTCTGGGTTCGTGAGTGTTAAGATGATTTTGAAAATTGTTCATCAAAGTTGGAATAACATTTTAGTTTGATACGAATTTTCTCCAAATTTAAAAATCTTCCATTCAAAGTTAAGCTCTAAAAAAATCAAAACATCAGATGAGATATCATCTTATTGGGACTGAAAATTCCACCTTCCAAGCACCACTACAAAACCATCTTCCTACCTCCTCCGCCTTCTTCGGAGCCCCGACACGTCCCCCGCCTTCCGCGGCGGCCAAAAAACCGGCGTTGTCCATTAGCCTTCGCTCTCGATTCCTCACTGTCTCGCGGTCGAGCTGCGCCGCTTAATTCCTCGCGGTTTTTCCTCCCCTCCCCTCCTTCCACCCGGGGACATTAATTTTCCCAGAGTGCAAATTGCGCCGAGGCGTGAAATATATGCGCCGAGCGCCCCCGCCGCCGCCGGCCTAATTGGGAAATTAGAGTTTTTCGTCGGAAAATTCGGCGTCGGGGGTCCACTTTTTTTTTTCCCCGAGAGCGCGCGAGCATTCGACGCGAAAATTGGGGTCGGAAATGAGCGCTGATTAATTGCTCTCGCGCCGCCGGTTTTTCGAGGCGTCGAAATTGGCTGAATTTGATACGCTGAAAATTGGCTCTTTCTCGCGAGAGGAGTTTACGAATTGCGAGCGACACCCGAATAACGCAAAAGAGTGACGATTCGTCGCTCAATGACTGCAGTCCCGATTGAATGAAAACGAAGTGCGCAGCGGTTTCACGCGGAAAAGCAGTAAAAAAAATCGAATAAATTAATCCACTCCGCTCGAACGACGTTTAGACGCCTGTATATCGGCAGAAAAGACTGAACATACATATCCCTTGTATATCGATAATCGACCATAATCAGGCATTCCTGCGGCTTCCGCGGCGAGACTTCAAGGTCCGTATCGACGGTCGACTTAAGCGACGTCGCGGGCGACTTTGCTGGCTCGATTGCAGCGCTCATCGGAATAATGAAGCGGAAAAATTAATTGTCGTTCCGCCCGTTTTCCGCCGCGGATCGTAAATTATTTGCTCCTTTGATCTGGCGTTTGCTGCGCCTATAAATTTTGTTGTGCTTTGGATTACTGGGGATTTTATGCGGGCAAGCTGCGATACAGCAAAGTAAACGAATCTTGATTTAGTGTCAAAAATATTTATGTATTATTATAAATTTCTAACGAAATTATTGTTTTTGGATAATTTTGAAGTTGAAATTTGGAATGTGAGCTAACAGAAATTGAACAGCAGCTATTCTTTCTTTGCAGCTTTTACTTCATTCTCATTTTGCAAAACGAAAAAAACCTTTGATTAAAAATGCTCAGGAAATCTCCACATTTTGACTTCAGGCAACCCAGCAGTATTTCTTACGCCGTTTTAATAGAATTTCCTCCTATTACAATCAACCAAAAGAGAAACCTATCAAGACTTTAATCGCACGAACGCTTACATGCCCCCTGATAAAACAAATAAAAATCGCGTCAAAACCCAAAAACACACAAATCTCCCTGCACTTTACCGCTCCGTTCAAAAGCACCTCTCGGCTTAACGAAAGGCTTCGCGCGCAGATTGCAGCAGGAAGGAAGCTCATTCCGCTCTCACAATTAGTGTCGCACAGCGGAATCCCGGATCACTGCCAACTGCGGCCGCGAATTCGCCGGGAAATTCGCGAGCCAACTTATTTCCGGCCACGCGCCCGACTCGCTCATGAATATGCAGGACCTTTTTAGAGGCCTGCTTTCTGCCGCGTTCGGGCTCTTTTTTCGGAGGGGGAGTTTGGCGCGACGGAGGGGGGTGTGTTTTTATGCAGGTTCCGGTGTTAGATGGAATGTGTGATTGCTGGTTAATAAACTCGGCGAGCGGAAATGGTAAATTTTTGTATATGCACGTTAGAATATTATCGTAGTAATTATTTTTAAAAATATTTTGATGAAACAAGGACTTTAAATGTGAATAGAAAATGACTTTTATATTATCAAAGTTTCATCCACAATTGACCTCATTCGGGACTTAACTCATAATTAACATTTCAACCGAAAATCAAATTCTGTCCGTAAATTTTGAAATTTCACTTAATTGACAATTACCGCGGCATCGGAATCCCCAAATTTCCAACCAACTAAACAAAAAAACTTAAATACCTCCCCGAAACTCACCAATCCAATTCCCGCGTCACCGCTCGACGCCAAACGTCCCAGTCTCCTCCCACACGAGTCAAACTCTCGCACTTGAAAAACAGCGAGAGAGCAAAGCGAGGTGTTCAATCGGGCGCGCTTAGCGCCCCGCGAAAGGATTAATTACCACCGTCGCGCGCGCCTGACAGTTCCATGCGTGATTTGCAGCGGCGATTCTATCGAATTTAAGCCGGATGATCGGCGAATCGCTTAATTTGAGGATACGCCAGAGTGCGCGCGTTTCCCCCTGCGAACGCCGAATTTCAATTTCAAGGGTTATCAAGACGAGATTCGAGTCGGGGGGGCGGAAGTGGTTCGGTGGATATTTGGGTGAATTAAAGTGCATCGGGGGCTGAATTTTTATATCCGAATGTGTTCGATTTCGGAATTGTATTCGAATTTTGAGGATAGTGCTTTCGAATTTCAGCGGTATGCATCGAAATAATGTAATCCGTACAATTTTATTGAAAATTTTACTTCTTTTATTTGAATTTTAGGTCACATATAAATACCATTTTTGGGTTACTAAATATTCAACTTTCAAACAAAAAATATTGTGATTTACTCTTTATTATTCGCATTTATATTCGATTCATTTCAATTCCTGCATGTAAATTAATAAAGCAAAACGTATAAAATACTCGAAAAAATCAATTTTATTCGTCGAAAGCACTCTTCCACCTATACTCCGGCTTACATTCGAGAAAATTAAACTTATTCTTCAATACGTAATGAGGCCTTTAATTTAGTTAATGCATCGGCCTAATAACACATAATTACGGCGTAAAAATATACCGCCGACGACAGGCACGTGTAAAGCAAACGCGTAATAATAACTCTCGCGGCCTTCGCTGCATCGGTAACATTGAACTTTATCAACGCGTATAACCAGCAACTTCGTTCGCTCGCCCGAGCCGAACGCACATACTTTTATTTTTATCAATTGCCAATGAAATATTCAAGCCTGTATATTCGCCTAATTATTTTTACAATAACCTTTCTATAAGTAAAAAAAAATCCGAGAATACGGAGAGGTTCGCCCGTCAAAGTCACTTGTCAACCCGCATCGGCGGGTAATATTTATAGCCTTATCTCGAAATAAACGTCCGCGGAAAAAGGCGCCGTGGATACAAAAAAAGTCGCGTTGTCCAAACAAGCGCGGCAGCGACGTGTCGAGAAATTCGGTGCACTTACCGAACCTCGCGGCTCTCCCACTTCGCGTTTGTCAGCTCGAGTCTCCGCGAGCAAAACAAACAAATTAAATAGCCCATTGACTCGATTCGCCTTCCGCGCGCTGTATTCAATTACGTGTACCATATCTCGAGAGACAAAGAATCTTTTGAATCTCGGCGACGGACGCGGCGGGATTTCGAGAGGCTCGTTACGAAGGAAGGACTGCCCGATATTAATCGAAAAGCGGGAAGGCGCGCACGCGGGCAGTAGTAAAAGCCGGCGTCTCGCACGGCGGCGGGGGCGATGCGGGAGTTGCATCGGACACTATATCGATCTCTCGCGGCGATTCGAGTCTCCGTCTTCCTTTTTTTTTTTCGGATGATAGATGCCGTGCTTATAGGTTCCGCAACTTGAGAGTGAATCTGTAGAATGGGGATTTATTCGTTTTTTATAGTAACGGTTTTTAGTAAGCGTGGCGATTTGGATAAAGAATAGGATTTATATTTAAATATCAAATTTATTACTGTTCTCAGTATAATAAAGCAGTGCTAAATAAATAGCAATTATTCAAGCAGGTTATTTTACGCGGGAAGAGCAGCCTAGAATTATAAAATGGCGAAATTTTTCGAAGCGCGTAAAAAGTTAAAAAAAGACACGCGAGTTTAAACGCGCGGTAAGCCGAAATTCAAACAGTTTTAAAATGAAGAGAAATTTCGGCGAGCAAAGAAAAAGCTTCAAAATTTCAAACGGCGTAATACTGAAAAACGGGAGCAATTTAATATAAAATGCACGAAATCGAAGCGGATCGAAATCGCGTTAACCCAAGCCGAAAGCGAATCTAAACTTTCGAGCTCGCCGTCGCGTAAAGAGCCGCGACTCCCTCCAGAAGCAGTCTCGCAATTCTTCTCTCGAATTGCCTCGAAACTTCGGGTATACATATCACTCGAAAAACTGCGCCGCGCTCCGAACTCCGTCGGACGGAATTATTCCGCGACGGCAACCGCCGTTTTACTATATTGTCGGAGCTTCGTTTAAACATTGTTAATTTAACCCGACCTCGATGTCGTCGCGCGATCTCCGCGCGAGAGGCAACAAAGCGCGCGGGACGGTGAGGGGCCAAGTCGCGTTCTCTCCTTGAAATTGGAAAATATTAATTGACGCTTATTATTAAACCCTCGTTATTGCGAGAGATTTATCGACGGGTTCGCGCTGCAGTCGTCGGTGTGGTTCGGGCCATTTTTTATGCGGGGCAATCTTTTCCTCGTGGAGTCGCGATTTATTCGCGCGCATTACTATCGCTGTTCTATTTCGGCGGTCTGGATCTATTTTCGGCTTTTAGCGTTTTTGTTATTTTTGTCGGATAAAGAGAAAAATTGCGCCTTCTCGGTGAAATTTGTCGTTGCGCTCGAGGTTATTTAATGCATCCGACCTAAAAACGATCGATAAAAACATTATCCAAAAACAAATCGTCCGTACTCAAAAATCCAAATATCATCCAAAATGAAAATTTCCCTTCCATCCCCGAAAAACCAAAAATCGGGCATCGACGATCCCCGCGCCTAACCGGAAAATCCGCCGGGCCGCCTCGGCGGCGGCGGCCGTGGCCTATGAGTTCTCGCTCGGCAGGCCGAAAAAGCTCGAGCGTCGTCGCGCTCGGCCGCTGGCACGGGCCGGAGTGGCTAACAATAGAAGAGCGCGCGACGCGCTGCCATTGACACACCCTCGATTCGGCTGACTTTCTTCGCGCGCCGCCGCCGCCGCCGCCGCCGCTGCTTCTTCGAGAGCCCGAGTTCGGTGCGTCGGTTCGCGGGGGAAAACCCGCTGGCGGCGGCGGGAGTTTGCGCGGAGCTGTGGGCCCCGTTCGGGCCGCGGGGAAAGTTAGTTGTTTAGTTGGTTTTGATTTCTGGGTTTTTTTAGCTTGTCGGTGTATTTTTAGAAGAGGAGGCGTGGAGTATTTTAGAATTTTAGAAGTATTGACTAATAGCTGATGCAGTTTTTAACTTGGACCATTTAGGCAAGCTGAACGAGTCAACGAACTGTGGTGAAAGGCAATTTGATACTTTTTACAGAATTGCTTTCGAAAACTGTTTTGACGATCGTTATTTTTAAAATCGTGTATTAAACTATATTAATATTTATTTTATTAACATTATATTTTATAGATTTTATTACGACCGAAGAAAAACGATTTTACCAATACTTAATTTTAAAAGTATACAAATTTTCTTAAATGTACCTGGAGTAAGATCAAATTCCACGTTGATTCGCGCATTAAAAGCGTCACAAAAATCATCGATCTTTTCACTCAAAACAGCGCACAGAAAATACAACTTTCCCCGGTAGATGTAATTTTGATCCAACGAAGCGATTCATGACCGTTGGGTTATTAACAACCCAATTAAGATGTAATTTTACGCGCAATTTCTGCGCCAGGCCGCCATTGGCCGGTTAATTTCGGATTTCAGATCGACAATTACTTATACCAATACTAACTTGTAATTCATTTATTTCCGCCCAGAGTTACGAGCGTCGTTGTGGAGAAATCAACTAAAGAGCGCATAATAATAGTTATAGAAAAAGAAACATTAAAGTGACATCAACGGTAACTGCATAAATAAACCGAGGTATGATCGCTGCGAGCTGCATCCGTGATTATATTTGCTCTAATAGATCGTTACGCAAACGATGGAAATTAAGCTGGGCCTTTGGCTTCGTAAACGGCAGACGGAATTCTCAGAACAGGCAGAAAAACCAACCGACGTTGCAATAAAAGCTGGTAATTAACCTGGAAGAATAATAAACGTTTGAAGAATTTGGCTGTCGGAGCCTTTTGCAAAATTAATTCACTTGCGATAATTATCAAATTCCTATCGAAATACTTGATGAATAAAGAAAAAAAATCCAGCGAAGCGCTAACAATCAAAAAAACGTCCAAATACCCAAAAAAAAAAAGAGAAACTAACTCAGCCGCTTTCTTTCCGCAATTAATCATCAAAGGGCGTATTTGCCCACGAAACCGAGACACAAACCAAACAACGCGAGCGCGATTAATTAGCCGCTCTCCCTGCAAGGGGCTTCGGTTCGAAGGTAAACCTTCGCCGGCGGGTATCGGCCGAAGCTGCGGTCTATATCGATTTCGGGCTCGAAAGTCGAGATAAGTCTTCTCGCGAAGCTCCCCGGCACTTTAATGAGTAGACCGCAATAAAACTCGTATCGGTCGCTTGATTCTGGAGGGCTTCGGTCCTCTCTCGCCGACGAGAGGCCTCTTCTCGCCGTCTGAAGGAGGGACTCGTCGTATTGTCTTTGAGAAGCCGATCGGAGGAGGATTTCAGGTGGTTTTTACGAAAGAATTTGCACGCTTTATCGCTGAATTGTTTTAATTTGGAAGAGCGGTGATGTGAAATTTTTCATTTTAAATATCCCGACGATTTATAAAAGAATTCGATGTACGTATATTAGTTTTAATTAATTTTCTTCTTTTTTTTTTTAATTGGGCTGGAAAAATTATGAGTTTAATTTCAATCAAAGTTGGTAACCTTGTACTAATATTACTCATGTAATGTTGGGGTTTAAAAACCGTTCCGCAGGATAAGGAATGCAAACTATCCGGAATTTATTGAAAAATGGTTTTGTAAAAAATCGGCAGAATTCAAGTCTACATACATTGTTCATAAATTCTTTCGTTCGACAAGAATTTGGAAAACTGGAAAAATTCTTTTTACCTTATTAATAACGAAAAAAATATTATTAATTATTAAGTTGTAAAAAAATATGAAGTATATTATCAAAGAATAATAATTTTGCAAAAAGATATTCGAAATTGTCAAGCACGAGAAATTGATTCTTTTCGCGATTTATCATTTCCGCCTTTTGGCATATTTCATTAGATATATAGTAAATTATTAATAGTGTAGTGTATTTCTGTCATGCGGAGGAAAAATCCCGCTTAGGTTGAATACATATGTCAACTGTCACACAGAATCATAATTGGATGGCCAAAGGCAGAAATAAATTTGATTGATTTGCTAAAATGTTAGGGCTCAGTATTGGTTTCTTGATTCAAGGTTCTAGAATAATTCTACTAGGAATTCATTGTCATGAAAGTACATTTATTGATAGTAAAAGTAGTGGAAACCATCCTGATTTTCCTCCTTTTTTTGGAACTTATCTCACATATATTTATTAACGCTGATACGAAAAAAAGTCCTTTATATCCTGAAAAATCTTAAAAAATAGACCACGAAAAACTTGCAATTTCGCAATAAATGAAATAAAGCAGCGAAAGCATCTCGAAGAAAAAAAGCTCGCCTCAAAAACAGCGAGTTTTCTTATTTCGTCCAACTTAAATTGCACAGCCGCAGGGCTGAAAAAAGCAAACGAAACAAGAACCGCTCGCCTTTACTCCGCAAGATACAATTCATCGTCGAAATAAAGGGGGACATTAGCTTATCTGCCGCTTCTGCCGTAGCAAACAAGGCTGCGTGTATTTGTTTTTGGCGTTGTTGAACGAGACGTACGTAATTACGGAGCAGCCCCCGGGATCGATATTAAAATGCTCATGAATATGCAGCGCAAAAATGAGGCAGCTGATAAAGGATTTAATTGGGTTGGCTGTCGCATCGAAAATGAACTGTTCGGTCTTATCGACGTCGCCCCCTTTTTTTCAATACTTGTGGCGATGATTAGAAAAAATTGAAAAATTAATGGTATTTGTACGAAATAGCTTATTTGTCCATAATTAAATGGAAGCATATCTGCGACGCTCTTCATCGCAATCTTTCTATATCGCATTGTAAAAAGGCGAGTAACAAAATGTAGCCGAAACTCGTACGACTATTTGAAGCAACAGGCCACTTGATTGTTCGAAAATTTTTTAATTAATAATTCATAACGTTTGGTAGTAACCAGACATTTTTGCAGATAATTTAAATTAGAGCATGTTGTCGAAATGAGTTATATTTTGTAAGGTAAAGACATAAAAAAGTACACAATATGAATTGTAGATTTGATTATTCGCCAATTGTTTGCATTTATAATAACATAACACTTATTATATTAAAATGCTACTGGTCGGCCGTCGTCCGTCGTTCATTTCATTTATGACGTCACTTCATTTTCTAATAGTTGATGAATTATTGTATCTCATAGACTAATATATTGATATATTAATATATCATAAATTTACTTCCGGTTTATTAATTCCGTTCCACTTCCGGTTTACGTTTTAGGCGCCAAATTGAGAAATCCGTGAGCGATAGCGAAAAATGGACAAGGAGAACAGAAAGAGCTGAAAAAGTATTTTAATAAATTATTATATCAATTAGTTTCTCTAATTTTTGTTTGAAAATTTGACGGTAGAAATATAATTAAATTAAATTATCAGAAAATTTCATTAGCAAAGGCTTACGATAGTTTGTACATGACCGTATAGCACAATTATTATCCGCGGAAGTTATATAGCAGGTTGATACCAAGTATATTACAGTTGCTGCCAACCTCTCTCCTTACAAATTTCGACTAATGTAAGTACTTTTTTATTTACAATGAAGATAACTTCGTCCGGGGAATGCGTTACAAAATTAACAATTACCAAAGGGCCTTTCGCAATAAATTTAATGTGTACATTAAAGGTTATATTAATCAATTCAAGAATGAAAAAATAAAAGACCGATTTTTTATTGAATCAACTCTACACAGAAAAAAATTTCTTACTTCTATAGTACGGAACTTGTTGCCACGGTGGTTAGACCTAATATTGTACAGTTT
>JAWWEO010024772.1:0-61556 GCA_035582975.1 Ormyrus labotus | reverse complement strand
ATATTTTAACATTAGAAAACATATCCCAAAGTTACAGAAAAATCCATTACCCAAATGTCGTACACTCTCCTTGTAAGAGAAAAAATATAGTAAAAATGACTATTTTGTATCATTGTTTCAGATATGAGAAGAAAAATCAGAATATTTACTTTCTGAATAGTAAAAAATCGCTTTTTTCTACTAATCTGAATACTAAATATTCCTATTTATCTTCTCATATCTGAAATAACGATACAAAATAGTCATTTTTACTTTTTTTTTCTCTGTGTATAAAGTATGGTAATTTTTTTGGTTTTGACAGTCTGTGGTGACCTTACTAGACAATATAGTAATTTTTACTAAACTTTTTTCTCAGTGTAATATAAAATAGGTTTCAAGCAATAAATGAAAGATTATTTACTGTTTCATACGTCGAACCGAAAACTTATTTAAATTAAACGTCCGCAGAATTTTAAATTTTCCACCCACTTCTCAAAAAATCACTCGATCCAAACTCCCGCCCTTCCCCCCAAAACTCTCAAGATGAAAAAGATTACAAAATGCAACTCACTGCGCGTGAACAGTCCCGGTGTGCTTGACGTTCGTGTGCACGAAGTCGTTCTCGCTGGGCCTCTTCAGGTGGACGACGTGTCCGTTCTTCTTGTCGGCCATCGGCATCTTGTCACGAAAAGTCAAATAATTCACTCTCTCAAAAGGGAAGACTCTGCGAAGTGCGTGCAGCGATCGCTAACTATGACGGTACTCTCTCTCTCGAGCTTGTTATCGAAGCGGAGGCTGGACTGGCAGTGCTTTATAGAGGCCGCGGGCCCCCGAGTTAAAAGCGCGCGAGCGACGGAAGGTGGGGGGAGGAACCCCCCCGAGCGCGCGGCCAATCGGCCACCGCGGACGAGGGACCGGCCGAGATAAAGGGGGGCACAGCAGATAAGCTGATGAGGCCGAGCTGCGATGGAGCTGATTTTTTTTTTGGTTTTTTGTTTTCTTGGACGCGAGAACTCGCGACGGGGGAAGGACGATTTTTCTGGTGCAACCGAGGAGAAAATTATTGACAGAGCAGAATTGATGCATTTCGAAAAGGCAACTTTGCCTGTGAAGATTCTTTGAAGAGTGATTTTAAGTGGATGGAGTTTACGTGATTCAGTGTAGTAACTTTAGAAATAAGTTTTTCTTTTCTTTTTATGATGAAAAATAAATGTACGTTCTGTATAACCAGTTATAACGAAATAAAGGACATTTAAAAACATTCTAACTTCTTTAACGTTTACGGCTGACAAAAGCCGTCCCATTACGTGACGAAAATGGCATGTTTACGTTCCGTTGACTTGTGGTATCATTTTTTACGCAATATTAATTTACTCTAATACCGAAGAAGAACACACGCAGTTGTAAAGATAATTATGTATCGCTGCTCAATTTTCTTTCATTTGAACAGATTTTTGATAACTCAGGGACGTGCGTGTCGGCATGTCATTAAGAGTTCGTCTTCTCTAATGTATTTTCTATTAAAATTTCTCGCTTTAAAAAAAAATTAAAATTCATTTAGGAAAAAATTTATATCAGTTCTTATACTTTGAATGATTTTAATATCAATAAGTACGTTAATTTTTGAAACTGGATTGAAAAAATTTAATTGGTTTTTTATCTTAAAATTATAACATCGTTGCTTAAGAATTAAAGATATTAAAATTACGAAAGAAAATACAAAATTTCTAAAGTTCAAAAAATCTTACGTAAAACATCTGCTTATCCGTTTCGAATCGCTCTCCAATTGTTATTACTTATTTTTATCCCGCTGATCCTCTACAACGAAAATTCCTCCGCAGAAAAAGACAGCGCTAAACTTGCAATGCAGCTCGAGATAAAAGCTCGAAAAGGGAGCAAAGCGACGGGTGTGTTCGAAGCGGCGCGCAATGCGAAGATGCGTAAGAATCTGAGCGGAAAGAAAAGCGGCATTCCAGCAAAATTGCATTGGGAGCCGAGCATTTCTTGCGAGCGAAGGAAATTTTTTCGAGAGCCGCCAATTACCTTTCTTCAAAAAGCAAAAGAAGACTCTCGAATCGCGAGCGGAATGATTTTTGCATTCCGTGAAAATTTTTTGCTCGTTTTTTTGCGCGCTTGGAATAATTAGGAGACGAGGTATGATCGTAATTGCAAATTCGAAGGAGTGTTCAAAATTTTGAAATGTTGTTAATAAATTGCAATAATTATTCGATTGACCTTATCGGTGGATATGATGCAAAGCACATATTTAAATCGTTACTTAAGCTCTCCTGTGTTTTTTGACTTTGCACTTAAGTATTAATCGTTTGAGTTAAAAAAAAATATTATAATCACGGCTTTGAATTGAATATTTGCACACTGATAGAATTTTCAATTAAAATTTACGAAAAAAACCCGTATAAAAATTACGAGACGAATCGTAATCGTGGGATCGTGTGACATTTTGTTCATTAATACGACACCGCACAGAAAATTTTACTGACTATTCGTAAAAATTACCGATCTCCTGAGCAGCCGAAAATAAGATATAACATGCGCAAGTTGCAAAATAATATACTTCAGGTATTAACCTTAAGTATATAAATTTAAACATGTAATTAATAATAAAAATTAATAAATAATCAAAAATACTTTACGAATTACCTAACCTCAACTTCCAATGCCTACTGTCACCTATCTGTTCAATAAAATTTACGTTCTATTGAGTAAAATTGGTGATATACTACCGTGTAAAGTTACAGAACAGATCGGTAAAAATTGTGATCCTTTCAGTAAAAACAATTGACTGAAAAAAATTATGGAACGTTCAGTAAAATTTACTTGACGGATAATGATTGTTTCGTGTGGTTCTGTACTAATTCATGGATGGCACTTTAATTATTTATCGAGAAAAGCGTAAATTCTTACATCCAGGTCAACCGTCCGACGCTTACGGGTGCCGTACTCGTAATTTTTATTGAAAAATTCTATCTGTGTACATTTTTAAATCGTTACTTAAGCTCTCCTGTGTTCTTTGACTTCTCAATTAAGTGTGAATCGTTTGAGTTAAAAAAAAATATTATAATCACGGCTTTGAATTGAAATTCGCATAGTTTTCCGTTTACAACATAAAAGGACAAGATCCGATAAAAAGATATATACATTTTTGTTTCGGGACAATGAATAATTAACTCATAGGAAAGATTTTTTTTTTATTTATATTTACAGCCTACCCAAGTCCTCTTTTCGAATCTTATACGACTCTGCACTGTTGCACTTGCGTGCAGCAACGGGGACCTACAGTTTATAGTGGATTCCGAATTACCAGCTTTGCTGTTATTAGACACTTGTAAATAATGCAGTGGTGTCCCAATGTCAGTATTTCAGCGGAGATCCAGATCGAATCAGTGTCCTTCTGGTTAAAGGTCCGACGCTCTACCAGTTGAACTATCGTCGCTCTCCATAGAAAAGGTTATAAAGTACAATTTTAGATTATTGTTATTGTACTACATTCAAGTAGAAAATATTTTCAATTACACAATTCAATTACAAATTCAGAAAGTAACGTATCTAAAAATTATCTTAACAAATGTATAAGTGATAAGAGAATAATTTCCTGCTTCGTTTTCAAGAAAGATTTCAGACCAATAAAAAATTTAAAACAAAAACATAATTTAATTACATTACTGTTCTCCTAAATAATCATTCCGAAATTTATCAAATTTTTATTTTCATTGGCCTAAAATCTTTCAGTTTCTGAATCACTCCGCCGATTTCGCAAATCGTAGACGTGCAAACAAAAATATTTTTTGTCACAATCATTGACGCCATTATGAAAATAGATCGGATAGTTGCTCAACGATGTGTCGATCGTTGCACAACGCGATCGGCGAGTCCCGCGGGTGCATTTTTTTTCGGAGGAGAGCTTTCACTGCCGCTGATAAGGAAAGAGCGGGGGGTAATGTGAGAGTAGCTTGACTCACATTATCTTACAATATACTTGTGTTTTTCGACACGAAGCGGCATACTTGACTGCTCGGCGGCTTTGTGTTTATGCGTGGAAGTGATTGATGTTATGCTTAAAGGCGTTCTAAAATGATTCTCAAGAAATACAAAGCATTAATGGGGTTATTTTTGATTATTCTTTGCTGTCTTGATTGTTTCTAAAAGAAACTTAATAGTATTAACTATATGCCGGCTAAGAATCCTGCGTTCTTTGAAAGAAATAAAAACATATTTTGTACTTTTGGTGCAAAATTATGAGGTTAACTTTTTATGCTTTAAAAAAGTTATCGAAAATTTCTTCAGAGAAATCAATTAACTTGACGCTTATGATACAATATGAAAAATTTTTTTGATCGATATACAAGTTTGTACAGCGATATAATTATTTGTATTGTGTGCGACAACTAATTAAAGATAAAAGTGTGCATAGGAAAATTTTACAGTTTCTAGAAAAATTCTTATATTATGTGCGCTTTTCTTAAGCTGATAAGAAAATTCCATGCACAATGAAAGAGCGCGTCGCGACAAAAGAAAGTACTTGCACAAGAATTATCGGACAGGCAATTAGTGCATTTCAAAAATTAATTTACAAAAACAAACACCTTGTTATCTAATCGTTTTTTATTTGAAAAAATTATGACTGAATTTTATGATTTGATTTAAAAATTTTAACTGTAATTGCACTCGTAAAAATAATGGTATTTAGAAATCAGAATGTGATCACTTGAATAATCCGTTACTTCCTTCGTTTACTTTATATTTAGCAAAATTATACCTATTCAATAACTACATATAACCGGATTTAAAAAACAACGATTCTTCTTGTACACTTATCTGCAATTTCCAAATGATCGGAGACGCAAGTTTAACTTCCTGCATTCTTTGAATGAGGTATACAGTAAATCTTAAAAGCTATAATATACATTTTCCGTTTGAATATTTTGTCTGCTATTTTCATGGGTCATAAAACGTCTCTGCTTTTAAATAAGTAAAAATTTTAGTCATTTATGTTCCTCGGGTCTTTATATTTTATAGCCGCATATAAAGTATAATTTTTGTAATGATGTTAAAAGAGGTTGAATCAACCAGTTTGCTGTTTGAAAAAAATGTTCATAATAATACTTTATTGAATAAGATTAACTGGCAATTGTCTGCCATTTAGCAACTAACGAGCTTTTACCAACTAAAGAACATAAATAAGTGATAAATAAGTGAAAGCTGTGAATGAAAATATTCCTATTCACATTCTCAACTCTACACACTAATAAATAGAAAGTGGACGATTTTTAAAGTTGATGAAATATAATAATTCAAAGTTAAATTCTAATAAATAATTCATTATTATTATACCAAAATAAGAATAAACAAACGTTTCCATTTGTAAATCCATCCATCTGAAATATAATAATTCAAAGTTAATCCTAATAAATAATTCATTATTACTATACTAAAATAAGAATAAACAAACGTTTCCACTTGTAAAAATCTGTAATTAAAGTAATAGAATAATTCTCTACGCTAAAGTTCTCTTGCAAAATTTTATCGAATTAGCAGTTGAAATCAATAAATAATCCAGAGAGTCATCCAGGCGAACTAACAGCTTAGGCGCCTCCAACAGTGCGAAGTCTGTGTGCGTGCGGGTATATACATAACGAAGCGCGCGAAGATAAACTTCGCAGGGGTTTCCAGCGCCGGTCTCCAATTACGACAACACTGAGTCATTCGCAAGAGACAGAGCGCACCGCGAGCAAAGTTGCGCAGAGTCTAACCCTTTCGTCGAATACGCGCGCATCGGCGCGTCGTTTTCGCTTTAATGCGGAGGCGGTAGGAAGTACGGAATCATGTCCAAATGTCTAGATACGCTGGAATAGAAGTTGGGGAAGAGAATAATAGATATTTGGATTAAGGCGATAGTTTGGGAATGAACGTAAAACCTTCGGCTTAAAATGTGTGTTGGAAAAATGGCGGTAATTTTACAGTTATTATAAGTTTGATACTATCGATTAAATAAATAATTGATAAGCGCGAATATTCTGTATTTATTCGGATAATATCGATTCAAAGAAGATTTTAAGGAAATGTGTTTTACTAATCATATTTTTCTAGAAAGGTCGTTGTGACTTTTTCTTAGAATATAATTTCGCGCTGCGGATTAAACCATTAACAAAAGCAACGAAATGAAAGATTATGCGATACATTTTTGAAATGTATAGGAGAATAGAATGTTTTTTTTTTAGAAAATTTTTATCTGAAAAAATCTCGAAGCAATTATACTAATTCAATCAATATTTCAGTACATCAATATTATGTTGAACGCATTCCGAATTACGCATTTATCGTTCATGAGAGATAAACACATCAAAAGTCTACTTTTAAAAAATAAACATGTCTTGCGTCAAAACCTCACGATAAATGACGAAATCAGGTTTTCGCAGCTCGATATTTGACAAATAATAAATATTTATTTATATTTATGAATTGCTTTCCATTTTTAATAATAACTGACAATAAATAAAAATAAAGTTTAAAATTTTCCTCAAAATTTATTTTTCGAATAAACGTTTTTAAAAGTTCCAAAATAGAACATTAATTTAATCTACGTTTTAAATTCTTTTTGAAACAAGGCAGTATCAAGGCTTTAATAAATCATTAAAGCTGTTCTTATCGACGCCATATTGATTAAGATTAATGTAGGTTCTTCACATAGCATGCATCGTTACAATCATTGCTTTTTTTTTAATTCACAAGGTTGAGAAATATTAACAAAATTATTTGAAAATTTTTGCATAAATTCATAAGGATTGATATAGGACGCGGATGATTAAACGTTTACTTGTACCACCCGAATTAGATACCGATAACGAATTGAATTCCAAAAAAAAAATTCAATCTATATTTCAAAATTACTGCAATAATTTTCGTTCCTAATTTTTATTATTAAATTTTTGCTTTGCGTACATGTTTTTGCGTGAAAAATTTATAAAGTAATGGACACTTTAATTCAAAAATGGACAAAGCGCCATCGCGTTTTTTTCCATTAACCCAGATTTATAACAATTCAAGTATAAACCTCGAGCAAAAATCTCTATAAGCATACATTATTTCATTCATTTTCTCAAAAGAAATACGATGACAATAGCTATTATCACGATGATTAGGTAAAAAAAAGTATCGCCTCAATGCCGTAACAATTTTAGCAACGGCTTCGTAGCCACGAGAGCCGCAATTGTTCGTTCGATCCTAACTATAGATATAACCGGAGTAAGTACGGCAATTACTGGTATTTACTCACTACGTATCACGCGATCGACATTTACCAAGGAGGAAGTCGCAGCCGCTTTTTCCCTAACCTAACATTCCACGGCCAGGAAATTTTCCTTACCAGAAAATTCGTCGGCCCTTTTCCGAGAAAATAAACCAAAACAAAAAAAAAGCATCGCTTACTTTTCGAAGCAGCCCTTGCAGAGGCAAGTAACGTTGAGTACTTGCTCGAGCGTGAACTGGACGTTGGTGTTGTTGCTGCCTTCCATACCGTATAAATCCGCGGGTCCTCCTCGAAAATCAATAACGCCGACAGTGCCGCTGCTTATGCCTTATCGCTTCGCAGTACATCTGCGAAATGACAGTCGAAAATAGCGCTGCCACGGTGATTTTGCGTGACACCTATCAGGATGACAGATGTCAGGCAGGCAACGGCAAGTGGTATAACTGGTATCGTTCGCGAGCTACTTTCGCTACACTACGTAGAGGTTAGTCGACATTGACCTAGAAACACTGAGAATGTACGCGTCCGTCAGAAGGCTGTTCGTCATGCGCGATGGGCATGGATTTGCACAGTGGGGTTTTTTCGACTGGAGGTTGGCATCGCTCGATTTTTTCGATTTGTACCCACGGAGATTGATGTGTACGAAGCATTGTCCTATGGGAAAGAATGCAGTCGCGGTAGAGGATTCAGGTGATTACTTTTACAGGTGGTTGAACCAACGACGATCTCGAAATCATTATTCGTTTTTCTAATTAAATGAGAATACGTCCTTAATTTGAAATTTAAAATCCTTTCTAAATTAAAATTTTTATTCTGTTACCTCCAAATATTTGCAGTGCTTTAATAAAAAGAATTATTTTACTGTTTAAACTTTATCTTCAAAAATTCTTTCTTGCGAATTTAAGAAAATAATTTAATTCTTGGAATTTAATAAATTTAAAAGAAACCAAAAATATATGTACAAAAAATTAAAATTACTAACAAAATAAAATTCAATTGATCATTCATGTTTGCACGTGATTTCATTAGGACAGCAGAAATTTGATAAAGCAGAAATCTGTTTCAATTTTTCTTTTATTATCCCTTTATACATAGTTAGTAAATACTATAAACAAAATGATGCAATTGTATAGCATCGTAACAAACTACGTAAGGCGATCGATCCCCTTATTCAAGGAAAATACGTAAACGTTAAAGCAATGTTGATGTCAATATTTGGTAATATTGTAAACAAATACACTTGCTGCATACAGAATGATTTTAAATGTAATGATATTGGCATTTGTTATATTATTTAGAAAGAGATCGTCTTATCGATTCATTTTTAATGAAATTTCTTATTTCGTAATTAATTATTTATTATAAAACAACGTTTTTTAACAGTATCTCAAACCTAATGGCCCAAGAGATACTACTTTTTATAGTTCAACACAAAAAATAACCGGATTGATTGCACATTTAAGCACGTTTTAACAAAATTAATTTCAGGCTAATTTCAAATCTTTATTTATCAATCATTAACCGCGCTGGCAAGTTCATTGCTCAAATCGCGCACAAAACATCGTCGCGCGTACTGATAACGCGTCTTTCATCATTCCACGTGTAGTTGTACGGAGGTGAAGATGTTTGTGTAGCTGAAAAATGCTGATGTCCTAATACGTCTGAACTTTAAGGCGTCATGGAGATCTGTTTTTTCCTGTTTCTCTTATGAAATGATGCTTCTTATAAATAACAAATTATATAAATATTCAAAGGAATCTTAGAAGATTTAAAATTTTTTGTTAGCACTCTATATGAAGTTATAGTTTGTAGGTAAAAAAAGTAAAAAAGTATAAAAATTGCTTTTATATTTTACGTACAGTCAAGTAGTATTGCAATTGCATTCACAACTTCGCGCATCAAATTTAGGTCATTGATATTGAATCAAAATTCTCATCAAATTTCATTGATTTTCACAAATATGCACTATTCATCCTTTTTATATATCAGTATCACTGAATAAACAGATAAAATGTACGTAGCAAGTAGGTAAAGCGAAACCAATTACAAACAGAAAAATTACCTCAGATTTATAGGGTTTAATCGTCGGTAATTCACTCGACAAAATGTATCTCACCTCTTTATCGCCCAATCCAAACACTAAAATCAAATTAAAATTCATCAACCGCGCCGCCGTATCTCGCAGCCCTTTCTCCGCTTTCCATGCAGAACTATTAAATCTCTCCTCTTCTTATCCCGGCGATAAGAAAATCCATAAACAAGCCCGCTTTTTCTTCTTTCCTCCGTTTTGTCACGCAGGTGATTAAACGCGCTTCGCGCGAGCCTGTAATTTTCGCGAATTTAAAAGGATATTCCCAGGAGGGGGACTATGAATATTTATGCGCGAGGAAAGAAGCGCGAAAATCCCCCTTTCTCTTATCGCCCCCCGCTAATTTCTTATAACGAATTATCGTCGTGGAAGTTTATTACACACCGCGGCCGCGGCGATTATGTACACCCGAGATTATATTCGGGGGGGGGGGGGGGGGGCGGGACTGGAATTGGAGTATTCGCAAGCGACGTTTCTCGAAGTGCACCGGGAATTTACGAAGGTGGCTTCGTGCTTTTTCGAAAGCTCTCTTCGAGATGTTATCGACGAAAAGAAAGTTCTTTTTTTAGGGAAATTAAAGTGAAAGCGATTAATCGTACCGTGTTTCTGCTTGATTGGATAATTGTGAAAAATGTGAATAAATGTATATAGAATAAATGTATATAGTATTTGAAGGCAATTGTAGTGTTTTTGATCAAAAGGAGTGGTTGAGTTTTCAAAATGAAAGTGTATAAATATGGAGTACTATAATGTAGAGGTAACATATTCAAGAATAATATTAAGGTTAAAGCAATAAGATTAAAGCAATTAGATGACCCATGAAGATGATAAAGGGTTGCAAAAGCAATTAATAATGATGATGAAAATCGTCTTTTTACTTGAAATAAATTTTTTCATAGTATACATTTTATGAATTAAATTTTTTAATCTTTTAAAGACAAAAAAAATTAATATTAATGACAGGCATAAAAAAGAGTAAATGATCGATTCATTGAAAAATACTATTTTCAAATTTTCATATTTGTAAGAATGCTTTATGCTTCTTCATTTTTAAAGCTTAAAAATCTATATTTAATTAGTTTCTGTAGATAACTTCTTAATTTGAATAATTCATTCCTCTTATTTTAACACTTCAAAATTATCTTTTAATACAAAATTAAACCCATTGTTTTAAAAATGTATACTCGAAATAAATGGCAAATTTTTATATTTAAGGTAAATTTTTTCCATCATCACTGATAATCTTTCAAGTTTATGCCTGGAAAGTTTGAAACTGGTAGAGCAAAAGCAAACTTATAAAATATCAAGTTTGTAGATGCACCGCAGTCGGAACTTTCCACTGTAAGATACTGAAATAATGCCCAAGTATACGACGATAATCTAAGCCTGAGCAATAGTTTCCCATAATTCCGGTGATTTATTAATGGTGAAAAAATTATCATAGGAATTTTTTCACGTAATCTCCATTTCGTAACAGACTTTAACGGTTATTCTGTTCAACTGTGTTAAGTCTTCACTTTGAGGAAAAGACCTTAAAAGATTTTATATAATCTATTTTGAGGCTCGAATATGGTCGGTGGCTCATTAGCGCTATCGACATTGTCCGGATTGACCCTTGGAAAGAGAGAGATCGGGAGAAATAAGATTTTTAACACTGCGCGCTTTAAATTCACTAGAAGCTTTATTATTATCGCCTTTCACACAGCGAATCGCGAAATACAATGAGAATAATCGCGTTAGATTTACAAATTATGTGTACATTTTGACAGAGTGACTGCGTGTTAATTCTTTTGAGGTGGATTGCGGACTGCCGAGTTAATCGCCAGTCTCATTGACTGTTTAGTGTCGAATTGCTGTCTTGCAGTTTGTACGGGTGATTGACCGCGCTTTTTCGATGTGCAGGCGATTGTGCATTTTTTTTAACTTGCCATTGATGAAATCATTTAAATTTAATTTATTAAATGTTTAAAAAAAAAATAAAAAGATACGTCTTGGGACGTAACAACTGAAAATAACTCGTGTGACAAACTTTAAATTTCTCAAATAATAGATTAACAATAATTTTAATTAAGATCCTAGTAAGTCATAAATCTTCATCTCTTCTCTTTTAAACTGAAATAAAATGTGTTATTATTTTCATTATTGTCTAGCAATAACTAGCATATGATGCGTTGTTTATGCGAAGAGTCATACCATTTCATTACTTTACCGGTATACCTGCGCGATTTCAAATATATACACGCATGAAACTGCTTTATTTACGGATTATTTGCGTCCTTATGTGCTTTTTCTTCATATCGCGTATAACCAGATTTAACCGCGTGAATTTTCTTATTTCATTTTGAAAATTTACTATACAATTTTAATTGATTCCTTTAAAAAAAAATTAAAAAAAAATTTTTCTCAACACATCCAATCCGCTAAAAATAGAAAAATCTCAAAAGCAACTTTTCTGCTAAAGAGTCAAACAATTTTCACCCCCCGAATTTTCATCTTACAGAGCTTCTCTTCCAGTAGCCCTCACACATCTTATTATCATAAAAAGCTTCTCCCGCTCTGGAAAATAAGCAAGGCGTTCCTCTTATTACGAAATCCCAGCTCCCTCCACCAGCAGAGAAGCTCGATAGAGGGATCCCCTAACTCGATCTGCAGGGGTTCCGCTCTCTCTCCCTCCCGACTTATCTGCCGCTTGACCTCTTGACTGATAGTATCGCGCAATGAGCGAAAACAAATCCCGTCTTCAGTTCTGATGTAACGAGGCTCGCTGTTCGCGGCCGCCGGTGGCAGAGAGGGAGATAAACGACGCCGCGAGAAAGTATAACGGCACGCGAGAGCTGCTATATTGATAACGCAGAGCGCATATCCGCTCTCCTCTACTTCGCTGGGGGAGTCGCGCCATTTCGGGGAGAGGATATTTCAGAATGCGCTTCGTCCGGTGCAGTTGCCTTTTCATTCGAGAATTCGCAGCGGTAACTTTATGGTTATATACGGTTTAAATAGCAACTTATACATGCAGGAAAAGTCTAAATGAAAATGCAACTTTTTAGAGTATTTACAAATAACTATAAAAAATTTAAAATCTTGTAGTCTAGGGAAAAGAGAGGCAATTGTAATAGCACGTATTAATTTAAAATTCGTTACTTTAAAACTAGCGATTAGAAAGCTTCATGTACAAATATATGTATAACTTTTAGTTTAAAAATAATATTTAAAAAAAATATTTTTCAATTATTAAGCTTTAAAGATTAAGACTCCCGCGAAAAACCCACAAACAGATGAAATACAGTTTTTCCATTATTTTGCAAGCATATTTATCTTATCTTAAGTGTAAACACTGCAAACATAATACATATTAATAATGTAGGTTACAATCACTGGAGGGTCTACAATAAGTATAAAAGAAAATAAGAAAGCCATTATTTCGAAGCTTTTTTAAACCAGCGGCCATGTTTAAGTCAATATTTTAGACCGGTTTTTTGTATTTTCCTCATTCTTCAATAAGTTTTACTTTTACTATAACCATTAAAAAATGGGTACAATATGTATGAACATGTTAATACAGAAATAATAATAAATAATGACTATGTTTGTACATTTGTAAAAATATTGCTTTTATCCAATAACAATAACTCAATTTTATTCTTTGCCGAGACGATCAAAATCTAAATTGTTGAAAAAACAATGCAGATAATTTAATGCTTTAATTGATTATTTCTGCTACAGCAGATTCAATTCGTTGTTACATAACCGGCGTAAACATCGCACCAATAATCAATTTAAAAATGCACAAAATAAGTATTACATTACAAAAACTAAAAATAATCCTACTTTATAAGATTCATCAGATTACAAACAATATCCATAACAAAAGATCATCGCATAATAGAATAGCACATTCTATTTTAAAACCGCGCGTCTTTTATCCTATTGTACCGCCTTCGTATCCGTAATAGATCTTGCAATTTGTTCCGCAATTGGATCGTGTTGAGTAATGTAGAGACCAACGAATATATTCACAAAAAGTACCGCGTTCGATCGCAGCAAATCTGAGACAAATAAAGAAGAAGCGTGAGAATTCTTTGTTTGTCCGAATGTATAATAAAAAAGACCAATTTGCTGGGAAAACAATGACCCTATTTAATTAATTAGTTACGAAGGTTCTGGATAATACTCATTTTTTTTGGAAACGAGCAGAAACATTCGAGATGAATTATCTAATCGACTTTTTTGTTCTACGATAATTCTAAGGAAGAAAATTAGGCGGAATAAAATTTATTTTTATGCAAAAATTTTCCGCTTGTTAAAATGTAAAACATTTTATAAAAGCGTCAAGAAAAAGGTGTTAATTAAAACTTATTAGTATGAAAATTTGATACTAAAAATTATACTGATAAGTTTTAAACATTAGTTATTAAAATTATTCCTACTGTCATCATATTTAACAATAACTTTATATCCTTTTCAAAATCAATGTATTTATTAAACGAGACAACTTATAAGTAGAATGAATTATTTCTAGATACAGAAGAGAAAAACATTATGCACAATCACGTGTTTATTTGCGTGGTTTGCACACCAATGATCTGTTTTCCTACTGAATCTTCAGGCATTAGGTCAATTATTATTAACCCAATTTATCTTGTAATCACTTATACAAATTCAAAAACATTGTATAAATTTAAAATATTTGCAAAGTTATAAGCAAATTTACATTTTGAATCAGTTAAGGTCGATAATCTAATATTTTGCAAATTTATTATCAAACAAAGTTCTCATTATGACTTCGATGTTACGATGATTTTCAAATGCAAATTGAAAATGTTTTTTTTTTTTTTAACTTTTTATATCATGATTTCTAATGGGAACGGTGCGGTAATTTTTTCTCCATTATGCGATGAGTTTTTTCTTTAGAATTAATTTTTCCACAAACTCTGGGTAATTAAGAGAAAAATATACTTAAAATTACATTATTATGTTCAAAGCTCTCTAAGTTTGATAATTTCGGCTATGAATATTAGGTCATCATTTCTGATTATTCTTTGCATACTATTATTCTTTGCTTCTAAAACAATTATTGTAAATAGTAACCATATAAAAAGGTAATGTTTATATGCTTCAGATTTGAAACTTAGTAAGAACAGTATATATACTAATCTCATAATTACTTTAAATAATAATTAAAAATTTTCAAAATAAATGTTTAGTTTACTAAAAAATATGTCCTTGTTTTTATTGAAACCTTTATTAAATTTTTTAAATTAAGTAATTTAAAATGTGTAATATCCTATAAAGAATAAGAAATTTGTACAATTTTTAAAGGACGTCATATTATCTCTTTATCCATCAAATCTATTTCCACTACCACCAAAAGGAATTCCTGCTTATCCAAATATCAATCACCTGCTTTCAATAAACTCACACCTTGAACTTGGTTTCATTGATGATTGTTACTAAATTCACTTGGCCGGGCGTTACCTGGATAACAGCATCGTGTACACGTGTCCTGACAGCTTGTTTGACACCGCGCTTCTTACATGTATATACATGAATGTAAAGTCCGTTATCTGGCAGTCGACAGGCATCGTTTCACAATTTCCTAACTAGAAGAGTCTAGAGCACACTTCATCACCGAGGAAGTCGAGTATTTTTGTTAGATGGCGATTCATTCGACATATTTATTTATTTATTTATTTATTTAAATTTATATGAGCTATAAAGCCTTTTACAAAATGATAACGATTTATATCGTGAAAACCGCAAAAACATATCAGAAAACATATATTTATAGAAATAAAGATAAGCTTATAAGCTTATATTTAGAACTATTAACTTATATTTATTATAAACAGTTAAATTACTTCTTCGATAAATAATTGCGAACTTTCTTTTGAAAGGTCCAATGCTACCTATTAGTCCTCTTACGTATATAATTCAGGAAAAATATATTGCTCATTGCTCCATGTTAAATAATTAAAGTAATTCCAGATTTAAAATTTCTTTGTTTTGTACTTCTTATTGAATTTTTATTCTTTAAAACTAAATGAAATAATAACCATTTAAGAAATTTAAAGAAAAACAACTTTGTAATTAGTTAAACAATTACGTGTATACGTTTAAGTTTACCGCGCAAATACCTCAGCGTCATCTCTATTAGTTTCGTTCGAAAGCATCACTAAACCCTGTCGATAAAGTAGATTTAAATTTTTTTAATAAGAGATATATACATCTACATAATATATATATATATGTGTGTACATTTAGTAGAATCACGCATATCGTACGCGTGAAGCAAGTATCTTGTGTCACATAAATTGTTTACGTCTCGTTCTCTCATATTATACCAAGCAATAATGCAATAAAGGGAACCAATACTTTAGCCCGAAAAAATCAATGAGAAAACTCGCTGGCCAAGCAAGATCCTCTAACTGCGCTTAATTTTGCTGTGTGAAAAAGACCTCGAAATCATGTCGAACGCCTGCAAAATATCAATAAATTTTTAGAAACTGAGTGTTAATCAAGGAGTTTAGTGGATTTTGTAGTCAACGGTACTAAAAAAATTTGCGTGTAATCATGGCTACATTGGAAGATAAACTTTTGGGAGAGAAGTCTCAATATTATTGCAGCAGCTCCAGTGAGGATGATGGAAATGATTCTGCCAATTCTGATAATGAGGAAGATGATGTTCCCAAGATGATGGAGATGCCTACTAAACAACCATCAATGGACTTTTCTGATTGGGATGGCACCTCTAGCAATACTGGGCCTAAAGGAGTCATTAGAGTTTGTATTTTCTTATATTTCATATTACTATGATAAAGAGTAACTTATTGATGTACCCTTTTTGAAAATGTCAAGTACTAGGAATACAAAAATCTAAAACTGTTTTTAATTGTTCTATGAAATTTCATAAAAATCAGCTTCATAAAACTAATGCTTATTCTTGCAAAAAGTTTTGGATGTTTATTTATAATTTTATTTATAATTTTAGGATTGGCAAAGATTCAAGCAGTTAGAAAATGAGAAGAGAGAAGCACAAGAGAAAGAAAGAATAGAGCTTATGAAAAAGCTTACTCTTACTTGCCGCAGTTCTTTAGACGATGAGAGAGAAAAAATGCTCGAAACAGATCCAGAGTTAGCTGATCTCATGGCTGATGAATTCTTCCTTACATATCAAAAGCAAAGAATGATAGAAATGATGGCCAAAGCAGAGAAATTGCGTTTTGGTTCTCTTATTAATCTAGAAGATGCAGAACAATTCCTGAAAGCTATTGATAATGAGGATAAGTCAGTTACTATAATCATTCATATTTATCAAAAAGATATTCCTGGCTGTGCAGCTATGAACGGCTGTTTAATTACACTTGCAAAAGAATATCCATTTGTAAAGTTCTGTAAAATATTAGGTAATGAACATTCATTATTTTCTAGCAAAATAACATTTTTATTTTATTTTATCTATTAATTATTAATGATTTTTTCAGCATCATCTGTTGGCGTCAGTAAGCATTTCAAAAAACAGGGTGTACCTGCTTTATTGGTTTACAAAAATGGTCAAATCATTGGAAACTTTATTCATGTAACTAATACTCTAGGAGATGATTTTTATTCATCAGATGTCGAATCTTTTCTCATAGAACATGGCTTGCTTCGTGATAAAAATTGCGTTCCAGCAATCATTAGAAATAATGATGATGATTCTGACAGCGACTGAACCTGATCTCACTACATACATGGAACTGTAGAAGACTGCATTATAATAGCATTTTAAAACAACAATTACTTAGCTATTTAAATGAAATAATCGCTGCGGTCTTTTTGAAAAAAGTATACAATAAAAAAATCAATAAATTTAATAATTGTCATTAGTGACTTTTATTTGATATAATTTTTTTAATTGCAATTATAAACATTACAATTTGAGTTGTGATGATATCTTAGTTTACTATTATAGAAAATCATGAAACTTGATGTAAAATCTTTAGAAATTTTGATATTTTTTCAATACATTAAGTTAATTATAATTTAATAATATATGGTATTAACAGTGTTCATCATATCTTAATTTACAACTAATAAATAATTTAATAAAAAAAGAAAATGTGTAATTAGTTTATTGAATTTGCGTTATCAATTCTGTAAGATTAATTGTATTTATATCGTATTTATATGTACTGAAGTAAATTAAATGATTAAATGTTTAATTAATTAATTTATTCTTCATCCCCCACAATATTTCAGCTGTGGGCACAACTTCAATTAATTTTAAATATATACTCAAATATATACTTATTTAAATTATTAGAGTCTAAAGGTATTTTTTGATCCACTGTGCGGAAAATTCGATTTCCTATGCTTGTTTAGCGTGCGCAAAATATCTCCCGCGCAAATAGATGCAAAACAGATTTTACATGCGGAAAAGAAGTATTTTGCACAAATTAAACAAGCATGAAAAATCGTGTTTTTCACAAAGTGCATCAAAAACAAAATGAAAATTTTACCCTTCAACAATTCATATTCAAACTAAAAATAAGTATTTAATAATAAATGCACATATTCCCGATGAATGTAAGTTTTGCGCCCCAGCGAAGAGAGTTGGTTTTGCGCACTGCATCGCAATATATCTATACTCAAATTTTTGGATACTCTAATGTAATGTCACATAAATGTCACATTGATAGCATCAAAATAAATAAAAGACAAGCTATACTTTTATAAGTTAATGTCATTGTCGTATATATGTATAGAGAGAGGAATAGTTCTATTCAAAACTTGTATTTGCATGTTTTGTTTGAGATGTAATAATTAAAAATTATCGCTATATATATAAGAATCATGCAAGATAATATAATAAACTATACCTAAGTAATATCCCCTTTGGTTCAATCCGAAATCCCAGCAAAAAATCTGAGTAAAATCCAATCACTTGCACTTCTTACAGTTTGCTAGCCTGGCAGTGCCGGCTCTATTTATACAGCAAACAGCACGCCGAACGTTTTCGCAAGAGCAAAAGTCGAATACGCGCGAATTGCTAGACTTAGTTGCGGCAAAAACATGGCAGCGACAGTGTCGGGTGTTTTCAGCGAAACCCTTCAGGATGCGGTGCTCAAGAGCAAGGTCCTGGTGGTTGGTGCCGGCGGCATAGGCTGCGAAATCCTGAAGAACCTAGTGCTTTCCGGCTTCCCAGATATTGAAATCGTAAGCTTACTCCCACCGGGCACCGGTTTAACCTCAAACAAGCCTCCTGCTGCGCCAACAATCGACGCATTTTTTATTTGAATAATATAGAATTTCTTTGTTTTTGGAGGTGATGAGGGGTCAAGCCTTCGAAAGTATTTCAGAGCGAATTTTACGTTTAAATGAATTTTTGGTAGATTTTTAGCAATGGCATGAGAGTAGTATTTATTGATACATTTTTTAATTGTAAGATGGTGTGAATCTTGTTTACATTTTTACATTTTATATTACTTTATTAATAAAGTAAATATTCAGTTTTTAAATTTAAGTTTTTAATATGAGCTTTAAAAAATCAGATTTTTCTATTTACTATTTATTAATTTTTGTTTTTCTACAAAAGATAGTATATTATCTAAAATATGTTTTCAACATAAGAATTCTTGCAAACATTACAATAAAGTAATCAGGTTTTGAAAAATATAACAACTAAGTTATAACGAAAAATATGTTTAACCTTGGAAACAGAGTCAAATTAATGCTTACATGCTTTTTTATGAATTTATATTTATAAAGTTTATATTTGTATAATTTAGAAATAAATTTACCATTTTCACTTTAAAACTTTATTTAAGACAAAAATATAAGTATGATAATCTTTAAAATACTTTTTTAATGTATACATTTTGTGTTATAGATTGATCTTGATACAATTGATGTTAGTAACTTAAATCGTCAGTTTCTATTCCAAAAACAACATGTAGGAAAATCTAAGGCTGCAGTAGCTCGTGAAACAGCACTAACTTTTAATCCAGATGTAAAAATTGTTCATCACCATGATAGTATTACTTCGTAAGTATATATTTTCAGAAATAAGTACACAGAACTTTATTTAAAGTAACACATATTTTTATTGCTTTTATAGGCCTGATTATGGAATCACATATTTTAAGAAGTTCACATTTGTTATGAATGCTTTAGATAATAGAGCAGCAAGAAACCATGTCAATCGTATGTGCCTAGCAGCAGAAATTCCTTTGATAGAATCAGGAACTGCAGGCTACGATGGACAAGTAGAATTAATTAAGAAGGGAATGACTCAGTGTTATGAATGTACTCCCAAAGTAGCACAGAAAACATTCCCTGGTTGTACAATTCGTAATACACCTAGTGAACCCATTCATTGCATAGTTTGGGCAAAACACTTATTCAAGTATGTCAATATTATAACTTCATTTTTTGTAGTAAAAATAGTAGTAAGCTCAAAAATTTAATATAAAAATAATTAATTTTGCAGTCAGTTATTTGGTGAAGAAGATCCAGATCAGGATGTTTCACCGGACACTGCAGATCCTGAAGCAGCAGGAGGTATAATTTATTTATCTATTATTTAATTTAATATAATAAAATTATGAAAGTTAACTAAATTTTAATAAAACTCTGCAGATACTGCTGGAGAAGAAGCTTTACAGAAGGAGGCCAATGATAAAGGAAATGTAGAGCGAGTTTCAACAAGAACCTGGGCTCAGTCTACCAATTATGATCCTGAAAAGCTATTTACTAAGCTCTTCCATGATGATATAAAATATCTTCTTAGTATGGATAATTTATGGAAAAAACGTAGACCACCAGTACCTTTAGATTGGAACACATTACCTGATGGAGGTATAAATGTTTTATTTAGTATAATAAATAATATCAGTATCAGACAAGTCTAATAATTGGTTTATTAGTCGCAGGTTGCAGTAAAGATGATAATGATGCAGGGCTGAGGGATCAGCAACAATGGAGTATAGCAAAGTGTGGATTTATTTTCGCAGAATCAATTAAAACTCTAAGTGCAGCTTTTGCAGCAAAGAAGGAGAAATCTGAAAATGACCATTTAGTTTGGGATAAAGATGATCCAGCTGCTATGGACTTTGTTGCTTCCTGTGCCAATATCAGAGCACATATTTTTGGTATTCCCCAGAAAACGCGATTTGACATTAAGTGTAAGTTATAGACTATTTTAATATAATTAATAAAGCATCGAAATTTATTTAAATTTTCTTTTTAAGCCATGGCAGGAAACATCATTCCAGCAATCGCTACAACGAACGCAATAATCGCGGGAGTGGTAGTTTTACACGCCTTTCGCATATTGCAGGACAAGTTAGAAGATTGCAAGTCTGTTTATCTTCGGCCAAAAATGAACCACAAAAATCAACTTTTAGTGCCAGAAAAATGCATAAATCCACCGAACCCTAAATGCTACGTGTGTGCAAAAACGCCAACAGCCGCGCTTGCTGCTGACTTGAAAAAAATGACTGTCAAGCAGTTCCAGGACACCGTATTAAAAGCGGGTATGAATATGATTGCTCCGGACGTCATGATCGACGGCAAAGGAATTGTAGTTATCAGCAGTGAAGAAGGAGAAACTGAGGAAAACGATAATAAAATTTTAGAAGAAGTCGGTATTGTTGACGGTTCGATTCTTAACGTTGATGATTTCCTGCAAAATTATTCTCTGAAAGTAACAGTCGTTCACAGAGACAAGCCGGCACCTAATAGTACTGAACCGGAATTCGTAATTACTGCTGATGCGGAAGATCTCAAACCGAAAGAAGAAAATAATGTTAATGATAAACCTTCTACATCAAATGGCCAAGTAAGTAAAATATTATATCCTTCAATCTTTAAGTTTTTAAACTTTTTACTGTATTTTATTTTCAATTGAAAAATTGTTTTTGAATGAGCTTAATTTATTATGTATTAATAACAAATTTTATAATTTCAGGCTACCAACAAAATGGAGGTATCTCCCGTAATATCAGAGCCAGGTTCTGCGAAAAAACGAAAGCCTGATATAGAACCAAAGGATACACCGAGCAAGAAGCGAAAACTTGAAATGAACAATGTGTCCGACAGCGATGACGATATTTGCATAGTCGAACAAGATTCCAGTTCCAAGGACGTCTCGTCATCAAATCGCAAAGCTACTGTCGCCGAAGATGACGACGATGATTGTTTCATCGTCGAGGAAGACGAACTTAATATGATTACAGATTAAAAATAGCAGATCGTTTATTTATAAGCTAATTAAGGTATATTATTTTTACAAGTTGGTCAAGCGCAAAAAAGAATTTTATATTTCATCCAATGTATTGAAAAGTTAAAAATGTATGTAATTTTCACACTTGTACATTAATGTGATAAAGTAACAATTCAAACTTTCGTTGTTTACTGTAAAGGCAAAAAATTTTGTTTACAAACAATATTGAAAGATTTACATGAATAACGTAAATAAAGCATCATTGTTTTCTGTGAAAGAAAATGATGTACAAGAGAAGCATTCTTAAGTAAGAAGAAAAGTATTTGTGAATAAAAATTCTTAAAAAATGAAAACAAACTTACAGGTTATTAGAAAAATTTAATCAATCTCCTTCTATACATTCAAAATACTTATCAAATTCATAGTTAAACATATCAAAATCTATTTTATATTTTTCATATAAATTGACTACTGCTTCATGGGAAAGATTCTTGAAATAATTACACGTCTCATCAAAATTTGTGCGTCCTTGCTTTGTTTCTTCTAAATTCGATAAATACATTTTATTCCTATCTAAATTCATTCGAGAAAAAATAAAATTTATCTCATTTTTCGTATAATTGTCTAGTTTGAGTATGAAATCATATCGAACAGAACACAGTGAGCAATGTCTGTAATATTGATTCCAGTGTGGGTCATCGTTTGTAGAATCTTGATGTACAAGCCACTTAACAAATTCTCGAAACGATGGAATTAGTTTTAATCTAAAAAAAAATAGCGTTAGTTTTAAGTAATCGAATAATTTAATTTAATTTCATTAAGAAGTACCTTTTATCTTCATAAAATATTTTTATCAATGATGTGTCAACTGTTCCTTCGGACTGAAATAATTCTGGTCTTGTCAAATGAAATATTTTTGGAACGAAAATCCACGATTGAGCCGTGTATTTTGAATTATCTTCTATTCGATCTCTATTTTAAAATAATATATTTTTAATTTCTGATTTCAAAACATTTCAAAGAATTTAACGATTACCTGTACGCAGAAACGAGCCTTTCAAATGGATGCCTTACTACTAATAATTTAAATATGCTTGAATCTTTTATTAAATTTCGTAATAACATCTTGCTTTTTGGAGCTAATGAATCAATTTCTCTAAAATTAAAAAATAAATTAAAAAACAATTTAAAAAATTAATCAATATTGAGTTCATAAAACAAATTAAAGTTATACCTGTAATAGTCGTGAGAAACCATTCGATTATTCATTTCAGAAAATAATTTTGTAAAACTCGTCGAACCTGCTTTCCTTATCCAGCAGTACAAACCATTATTATCTGGACTATAAAGAAAATTTCTTTTGGTAAGTGGTGTGGTCAGATTATTTTCTTTACAGGTTTCAATAATTTGATGAATTGTTTTTTCATTATCCTAAAAATTTAGTTGTAAATTTTTTAAAACTGTTACACCTATTACAAAATTAAATTAAATACCTTTAAGTAGATCGGCAAATTTTGATTCGTTTGCTTTAAAAACGGTACTTGAAAAATATTTTTTACTTCTTTGACTAAAACTTTTCTCCAAGAATTTCTTTGAACCTCTTTAGGATGCTTTGAAATACGAAAAATATGATTATAAATATAATCAGTGGTGCTGATTTTTATCAACAACAAGTAAATACTGATACAAATAATAAAAATAAAAACAAACAAAAAGCGAGTGTAATAAGTTTTAATCGACATTATTGTAAGGCTTGTTTTGTGCCCAGAAGACGGGTTCAGACTGATACAACCAGCTTCCGTTTAAAGCTACATATGTTGTAGGCGGAGTTGTACAGATTGATAATTTTATCTGTTAGATTCTCTTCTAGACTTAAACTCAAAGAATAATACCAAAATATTATTTTACAATAGTCCTGACTCGATAAAAAAATATTTTTTTAAATAACTGTTTAGCTAAAAAGAATAACAGTTATAAAAGATTTTAAAGGTTTTAAATAATGAAAAGATTATTAATACTTTTAATACAAAGAAATTTTTATTTAGGCTTTAGAACGCTATCAACCAGTGTTTAATTTTTCAAAGTATGTCACAAAAGTAAAATGTGGAATTTCACAATTGGAGATCACTGGGGGTTTTCAATTACAATGATTCAGGTGTCTAAATTTGTCCACAACTCGTACAGTATAAAAAATCGTATACAATGCAACAACGTTGGTCAATATACTAGGAATCAATGTTTTCACATTCACTGAACTAACAAATTTATGTGTTTATTATACTATAGGCGTGTAAATGCTTCTTAATAAAAATGATATTTACTTTATATTTTCTTTTTCAAGAATCACACAAATGCCGAATTTTATCAGCAAAGTTTACGCCAAGCACTAAACAATAATTTATTTTATCATTTAAAAGTTTTACATTTATATACCTAGAACGCGAAACTAACTTTCTTATTTTACAAGAATATAAGATATTTTAGAAAATAAAAACACGTAAGTAAAACTTAAACTTAAGTCGTACGCATTTTTAAAAAGTAAAATGAAGCATTTCTTATTTGAACTCTGGTCATTTTACAGTGATTTTTCTGTTTTTGTAACTACATCATTAGAAGTTTTTTTCAGTACATGAATTAATTTTATTACAAAATGATATACTTTGATTTTTTAGTGTACTGAAAGAATTGGAAAGAATGTCTAACGAAACAAATAGCTTGTAAAAAATATTTCGCTGTTTTATCGAACTATTTTAGTTAGTAATGGGATGCTCAATATAGCTCTAAAATATTTTTCGCAACCATAAAAATAAAAATAAAAAATTTTATTATATAATGGATCAGCGGCACTTTACAATTAATTATTCTTCATTGATGATTTATCCCATAAATAATAAAATCCTTCACTAAAACAGGGAAGATTCTTTGTTTTAAGAGTGAAACGCTACCGAAATGAAGTCTAAACTTTAGTAAGATAATTATCAAACTTTTCAATACAGATAGCAAGTATCATATAGGGTACAATTTAGTTTTTAATTGTCACACGAATTTTATCTAACATAATCGTATTGTATTACTGGTTCAAGTGCGGTACATTTCGTGCACGGTAAATTAGTCAAAAGTGCCGCAAAATGAGAAAGAATACATAAAACAAAATTAACACTTTTCTTCTCTTAAAAGCTACATCACACACGAACATGCGTCTGAAAATCGACGATCACAACGAATACAAAAAAGAAGATCCTTCAATCCGATCTAAAGAAACGACATGTCCATTTCGGCAAGTTTCAACTCGCGGTACTCTACGCTTGATGAACTATATAATCTTACCGAGAAAAAATGCATCAAATTAATCACAATTACGTCTGATTGAATTTGAATGTTAATGTTAATTAATATATAATTTTATTCGTAAGATGTAATTATATGTAAAAAGCAGTTAAAAATACAAATGTAGTTCCAAATAATTTAAAAACTTCATTTTTCTAATTATTTATCAACTTTTTTTGATTCCAAAATATGCTGCTTGTTAGACATTATTTTTAAATTGAAATCTTAATTGAGTCATAAATATCTATTTTTTACTTTACATATTTTACAAATATCTGAATAAATATGAAAAAACGTGCTGGAAGACAAATCTACACATAATAAATCATCAAATTCAACCAGATTTGCATCACTTGTATTTTTTCTCGGGCTCTCTCATCTTTTGAAATCACTAACCGCGAGGAACAACCAAAAATCTCTCCGTACACGTATAAAAAAGGATAATTAAATCTCTACAACACGTCTGCACATTGTTGCCTATCTGCGCTCCCGATACCGGTGGTGATGGTGATCGCGCGAGGAGCGGTGGTCGCCGTGGCGGCTGTGCTGTCGGCTACTCGTTGTTCGCCAAAGAAACTCGTCGACACTGCGCTCGTAACTTCGCTTATCTAGACCGCCAGCCGCTGCGGCCGCTGCAGCAGCTGCAGCAGCTCCATAATCCGGCGGTAAGGGAAGACCCTCATAGTAGCGAGGAGGTGGAGGCGGCGGTGGTGGAGGGAGTGAATCATAGGGAAGGGAGGCGACATAGGGTGGTAGGGGTGGCAGTTGGTGTTGCATCGTCCGCATGTAGTCCGCTACGTAGGCTTCTGCCGCTGCTGCTACACCGAGGGCTGAAGCTCCGTAACCCCTGAAAGACGATCAATGAATTAACTTTAGTAATTTTATGTAAATTAAAATCAGTGAAATAACCATGGCTTTATAAGTTTAAAATTAATACTTTCAGGAAAATTTTAGTTTTAAATTTACGGACATATTATTTGAAATAATACAAATGTTTAATTTTCTATTTGAAAGAAATTTTGGTTACATCTATATATTTTATTTACCGTTTCGGAGGAGAAACTTTAAATCTTATAATTTTGTCAGCAAATAAAAATAAAAATGAAAGACAAGAAATTGTTTTAATATATTATAACCATAATAATAAGCTTGAATTGAAACGATTGATTAATAACAATTTAGAAATTTTATTCAAAATACCTAAATTTATATTAAAAATGTCCAACTTTATGTATTATTATTTTACGTAAACCTATAGAAACTTTATAGTTAAAAACTAATTCTTACTTAGAGTAGTCTCCTCGATTAAACCAAGTAGGATACCGATGATGATCTCGTGAGTTTCTGTGATCGGGCGGTAAATGTCCTCCCCTTGCTAATGAAGCTAATCGCGATCTTGATGTAAGGAACAACCTTCGGCCTCTACCGCGAGTACGAATAAATCTAGGTGTTATCACAGTTCTGGGTTCGCGGTGAATCCTGGTTACTGGTTTCACCACATGCTTAGCAGCCTCTTTTGATTTACGCAAAATAGGAGTCATTTCGATGCCTGCAACAATAACAATAAAAAAATTAAACAATATTTTCGAAGAGAAAAGTGAATTCTTTTCCTTCTAATTTACTATTATTACCATCATCTTCTGGGAATAATCTACATAATTCTTCTGCAACGCGGGGTTCTATTTCCTGTCCATCGCGGCCAATTTTTACTTGCTTTCCATCATTCCATGGATTATAAAGGTGCAGAGTTGCTGTGAAAGGCAATTCCTTTCGACAAATCCAGTCTACTTTAAAAACTCCACCTAGAGCCTTAGCAGACAATCCAGGAGGGAGTACCTAAAATTAATTCACATTAAAATCTGTCTTTTTTAAATATTCATTTAATTTTATGAAAATACAATACCCAAGAAATGGCAGTTCCATCTCTTCTGGATTCTGTGCTGAGCCTTGCAAAACCAGCAAATTTTCCAGATTCTTTTACTGAAAAGATCAGAAGAACATTTCGTGATTCTCTGTAAGCCTGATTGAGGTTTGCCTCATTTTGTGGAAGAGTACTCCAAACTCCCTTTGCTTTTGATAGAGTGACATTTTCAGCATTATTAGATTTAATGATAAAAAACCTAAAATGAAATGCTTTATTAGTATGTACAAAATAAGAAAGGCAATGAAGTTAAAAAATGTACCTTGCATCTCTGAACAAGTAATTTAGTTTTGTAGCATAATCATAACTTTTTGCAGAACTAGAAATTACTCCTTTAGATTTTGAACTTTCTTTAGATCTTGCTCTTTTTGCCTCAGGACTGGAATCAGAAGAGTCTTTAGATTTTCTTCGTTTACCTCTACTTCTATGATTTCTTTTGGTATCTTCTTTTGAAGACTTTGTAGAAACGGAAGTTATAGAAGGCTGACTGGAATCATCATCATCATCGTCTTCATCATCGTCGTCGTCATCGTCATCGTCGTCGTCGTCCTCTTCATCATCTGAATCTGAACTACTAGATGAAACTTCACTTCTTGTGTCATAAGTTTCATCTGCTCCTATTTTCAGTTCATCTACTATATCGTTTTCGCCGCAATCTAAATTAATGTTGTCAGCATCTGCATTGCTATCCATAATTATAAGTTTTGCTATTTAACTTGAGATCAAGTGATATTTTATCCAGGGTAGATATCCCTAGATAAGCCGATTATTCTGCAATGCCACACTGACTTTGCCCTCTTTCTGAAAGACAGATATAAAAATACATGTTAGAGGTCCACTGATATAGTGGACAATTCTATATTTATTATGATATGGTGGTCATTACAACAGATATTTTAAGTGTTCTCTTTAAATTAACAGTAATTCTTTAAACTAACAATAAGTTTTAGATGTTAGTATTATGTTATTTTTAAAGAATCCATCTTTATCAAATTTAATGCTTTAAAATTAAAAAATTTTATACATAAGTATTCTTTATTTTTTGATACTACAATTAATACTTATAATAGATATAATTTCTTAGCTATGAAAATATATTTTTTAATCAAAATTAAAGAACAATTACAATAAAAACATTCACATTTAATCACACTGAAATACATTTATATAAAATGGATTTATCTAATTCCCCAATTTTTTAGATTTTTAAGCTAATTGACCACCAATGAAAATAGATCACTTCAGCTTCTATATAAAGTTTAAAAAATAAAAATTTAAAACCATTACTGTATTAGCAAACATGACACAAACAAAAATGTAAAAAACCTGACCTCAGGACACAATAATCGCAAGATTCAGTGACACATTTGTTGTCGATAAAGTTTATGTTTGTAATAAACGAAAGTTGATTGATATCCATGTTTATCCGGTAATCCTAGTAAAAGTTCTCTCGAGTTACTTATGCAATAAACTTTTATCTTTATTCAAAAAATCAACATACAAATGCAAAAATGATTTGAGACTATATTTAAGTTTTTTAGTCTAAAACACAACAGCTGGTCATCGCGCACAAAGTCCTATCCATGGAATTCAGTATTAAAAACTCTCCGGTTAACAAACAAAGAATCAGAACAAGTCCAGAAAGAAACTGGAGAGTCCTATTCGTGTGAGACTAGAAACAAACACCAGCACTTCTCATTGTATCACCTATGAGATCTAATCTCTAGGAAAAGGGCCTAAAGAGAGTTCAAAAAAGTAAGAAAAGTCCACCCCCAGGAAAGCAGTCCTGTAAACACATATCGCTCACTCTCGCTCAGAGATCTTAACATGTAGAGGCCGTACACACTGGGACGTCCGCACTTCACATAAAACACGATTCTGGCGTTGACGCAGCGGAGCTTCTTGTTGACAGTGCTGCGTTGCGACCGCCGTCGTCGTCCATGGACTCTGGCTGAAACCTCCCAGGAGTCGCGGCGTTGCTGCTGCTGGTGCTGCTAAGCTTTTTGCCGTAGCCTTCGCCTGGACGCGAGGACGTCGATAGTGCTGCTCCGTCGTGGTGTATGTCCGTGTATTCGAGTCAGCTTACATATATAGTGATTGCAACAAAGCGGCATTCTCGCGCGCGCCTGCGTAATTCCAACAAGGCTTCTGCCTCGGATTCGCGGGAATTTTGAAATTATAATAAGACGCCGTCTTTTAAAATATAATAATTTTTGCTATCAAATTAGTTATTGGATTTTTTTGGCTTAAAGAATTTAAAGTTAAAATAAAGAATTAATAAATATAGAACCAAAAATGCTGTTTAAAAAATTAAACCTGCAAAAACAAATTGAAAAATACCAACTTGTTTAGTGCAACAATTCATATTCCCATCTCTAAGTAATTAATCTAAACAGAGGATCACTAATCGATACCAGACCTATCCTTGTGCATAAAATCTAAAGTTCAAAAATCAATTCTCACTTGCTATTTAAGATATTGCCATTCCACTTAATTTACATGGAATTTTCGGCTTTGCAGTATCGTTTACATGCCAATTATTGATTTATTGCCTAATATTTTATAGAATTTTATCGTCAAATTCAATAAATACGTAAAAAAATTAATCAAGAATTTGCATAGGTTGAAAATGATGATGAACCAATTGAAGTCTTTAATTTTTAAAAATTTATTTATTAATACACTGAGTGGAAGTTTCGTTTGCAAAAGGGTTATGCAGCTAAAAGAGGATTTAAAATGTTTGTTTCTACCCATATACACGTATATATATATTTTATAATAAACAAAGAATAAATCGCATTTAATGAAAAAGATATATTCAGAATTTTTTTATTGAATGAAACATCGTTGTATCTTTTTGATTTATACACAAAAGAGTATTATTGCACACTAGACATTCATCAATTTTATGATGCAGAATAAGAAATATCATTTAAAGCAGTATAAGAAAATTTAAAATTGTGCTTGGACAAGTAGAAATGTATCTGAATACTTTTAATAATTACATTTTTAATATTTATTCTGCGAGTACTTAAATATAAATACTAGTCCAAGCTTTCAATAATCAAGTTTAAAACAAAACTAGTTTTACTTTCCTCATATTTAATATATTACAAATATTAAATATATAATAAATATGAGTATAATTTTTCAATAAAGCATTTTATTTACAAATTCATAGTATATAGTATTAAAAACGGGATTTTCTGTTAATGCAATTATCTTTCCTTAATAGTCTTAGTTACTTTCATTGATTACTACTAAGTACTTGTAAATATTGATTTTTAGTAACAGATTTTTTTTCATTTCAACACAGTAACAGGCAGTTAATTTAGACATCCGATCATCCAATTCTTGATAATGCATTGTAAAAAAAAAGATTTACCCTATCATAAATTTCGTTTACTAAACGCTAGCTGCTGTCATACCGATTTACATGAATAGCGTGCTTTTCTGCATGATACGTCTTGAAGATTTGATTCAATACTGGAGAAACTTGTGGATCCTTCATCCAGACACTTGTTGACATTGGCGTTTCTAACATTGACAAATAGGCTAAAAGTCCAATATATTCATTAAGTTCTTAAGAATTAAGATTAACATAATATCATCATTTAATATTGAAATAATCGGTTTACCAAGTAACATGTTTGGATTTGTAAGACTAAGTTGTATTTGAGGATTAGTCATTATTGCATTATAAATTGGTCCCTCTGGATCCATTCCTTCATATAAATTTTGTATACTACGACTTCTTTCTCCAAGCAACCAAGAACACTAAAATTATTGTTCACAATGTTTATATTTAATTATATGTAGCCTGATTTACGTAATTACTGTATTAATTTATTACTAACGGCATTTGCTTGATTATTCCCTGTATTTTTCAAGGCTTCTATAATTTCTTTTTTTTGAAAACCCATTTGTTCCAAGGAGAAAACTAAAGCAGGATTGGGTCTAAAGTCTAGTCTATGATGTTGACGAAAATTCTCTAAAAGGAGGTTTACTAGGTGAACTAAATTTGGCCCTTTCTTTAGGTTTCCATTCTCTGAAAAAATAACAATATATTTAAAAAAAAGTATATTTAAAGAAGTGAGGAACATAAAGAAATAAATTTAAAAATGAAGTGCATTACTAAGAAAAATTCCTTTTCTAAAAATGTCAGAAAAGCGTCTTTAACAGAACTCCTAGTTTCAAACATACCTGAGGAACTTGGACCAGGTTCTTCATTTAATATTTCTTCTATTGATGGTAGTTTTATCTCTTCTTCTTCTTCAGGCTCATCTATGTGTTCTAATAACCATTCTAATGCTTCTGATGTGTTCATTCTACAGTAAAATATTAAACTATTATCGACTCATATAAAAATATTTAAAAAAAATAGTTTTGTTTAAGTTTGCATCATTCGAAATTAATTCTTTATCATTTGAAAATATTAAATAATTTTCTTTACTAACTTTCTGAGCCGAAGTGCTTTCAGTACTTTTTTTTCAGAAAAGCCCATTTCAACTAGGTATTTCACAGCCTTTGGATCATTTGGAGGATTCAATTGCGTTTCTAATTTTTCTTTTATGATTTCATAAAATTTAATAGCATCTGGACTGTACATAAGAATTTTAGCAGATGCTTTAACTAATGTGATTAATATTTTACGAATTTCATCCTGAAACTAAATTAAAATTTATTATGGAATTCAAGAATTTAATCATATGAATAATAACGTGATAATACTCACATCTGCTGGACAATCTACATTAATAGCTGGTTTTGCTGGACTTCTAACTGGTAATTCTCTTGTAGCTTTCTTTATTTCCTCCTCAGATGGTCCTTTTAAAGCTTCTTCTGATAAATGTTCTTTTTCTGCAACAGGTCTGATTTCCACTAGTAATAATTCATCTGTAAAAAAAAAAATTAAAAATGAAGTCACAGTTTACTTTTAAGTATTTAAATGCAAAATATTTACCGGACTCTGAAATTTCTTCTTCTCCTAATTTTCTTTGATCAAGAAGAGGTTTTAAAAGTGTTCCATGAACAAGACGAAATTGTGTGGCTTGTTTGGCCTTTTTATGCCCATAAAAATGTTCTGTGGCAATTGACTTAACTTTTTCAATAGTAAATTCTGAGGTTACCGCAACATTCATTACTCCTCCTTCTAAACTGTAGTTTAAAAAGTAAAATAAGTTATTATTAATTTATATTGAAACTGTAAAATACTACTTATACTACATGCAAATATTATTTTTTTTGATATCTAAAGCAAAAATTGCACGTTTTAACATGGCAAAGATAATATGATATTAATCTAGTATAAATCCTAATATAAATTAATTTAATTTACTCAGTAAATCATTAAAAAATATTGAATTACCTTATAACATTTATAAGAAAACTTTCAAGTTCTGCGGAAGACATTTGTGTACCTGCAGAATCTTTGGAAGAACCATTCAAGGAGTGCTTCTTAGCGCTCCTTGAATTCTTCCTGCTACTCCAAGCTTCCGAAATTTGCTCTCTCATCCATGGAAACATCAATCAAATCTACAAATCAAATATCTATTAGTCACATCATTGAACCTTTCAAAAGCTCCATTCCTATTAAAAAATCTGTTATAACCAATCCCAAATCTCTCAGGAAAATTTCTAAGTCTACTAAATATCAGCCTCTACGTTTTGTTTACATTCCTACAAATCAAAATACCAACAATTCAAAAATACAGATCGCATAGGTTATCTCGTCTGAATATGCGGCGAAGGTAAAGAATCTAAAACTCGACAGCTGCTTGAAAAGATCGAGCCTTTACCTTTAAAGAGTTGTTCAGCAAACACTTTAATTTTTCATTGTCATGCCTGTACTGCTACGGAAAAAACTCACGGTCTGCAGCTGTAGAGACGTCATGTCAGCTCTTATGTCACTCGTGGTGTTGGCGCACGACTTCTCATCATCATGACGATATTTATAATTTTATGAAATTTGTTCTACTCGATAGAGAAAGAAGGAGAGTAGAAACGAGGCCTGTTGCAGCTGCGTGAGTCTTTTAATCGATTGAATGCATGATTTTTTGAGACATCCGCCAATGATGAAATTTTTGTTTACTCGTGAACAATTCTAACCTAGAAAATTTTGTTTTTAATTTAGGACTTTTAAAATTTTGTTTTGTTTGGTGATGGAAATTGGTAGAAGAAGTCAACGCCGGCTTTATTTTGCATGGCAAACTTAGTTTTTAAAGTTATTTTAAGATTTTCGAACTAACTGCGTTTTTTATAAACATCTGATGTTTTTCGCTTTGTTGAATCAAAATAACCAAAGCTTTTTTGTTTCATTCAGTATTTTACTCTTTGGCTTTATTTGTAGGTAAACGTAAATTAATGGAAAATGATAAAACCCTTACTTTGCATAAGATAATCTGCATCTGTTTGTTTTATTTGTTAAAACGCGTATTTTTTAAAACGAGCCTAACATTCTTATTGTGTTTTCATATATCATTTTGTTTGTAAACAAAGACATCTGATATCTAGTCTTTGTCTAACAAAACTAACTACATCTTTTTAACAGGTTTTGTGTAGTCTCAGTGTCAATTAAAGTATATCCAGTATGAATGAAAATTCAGGTTGTGGAGAGCTGCAGCAATTAGTGCAGGAAGAGGAGAGTGAGGAGCCATTGAGTAGAGGTGGTGAAGCTACGCCACCTTCTACACCTGCCAGGTCCAATAGACCATCTAAAGGAGAAGCTCACAGTGTCAATTCACACACACTGGTATATGTTGGATCTTGTAAAACCTTTGTTTTCTTCTAGTTTAATATTAAATAAAAGAAAATTATATTTTAGCAACAAGTAATGTGGGAAAATAATGCACAAACCTCTTCTATAATCAGTAAAGGTTCTTCCAGTCAAGCAACTACAAGTCAAGGTTCAATGTCTGGTAGAGCACCCAATTCATCTTCTTATACTGGTAATCAGTCTCGTCTCATTTATTTAAATGAAAAAGATAGAAAACCTGTGCGCCCAGAAGTGCCAAGGATCAATAAGCAACCAAAAGGTAAATTAATTTTGTATTAAATATTTATTTATTCTATTTAATTTATTCTATGTAATTTTATAAATTTTTAATTTAATTTATTATTAACTTATATTTTAATTATGATAAGTTCTATTTTTTTGATTTATTATTAATTTGTAATGTTCACTTAATTGTGTTAAATTATTTTCAGTTATTTTAAGTTCTTTAATTTTGGTTTCTTTTATTTTATCACATTTTTAAAAAGTTGTGGCTCCATGCAAGCATCATTCATTTTTATCAGAGGTACCAGATGTCAGACATATGGAGCAAGCATTACTTCAGTTACTGGAGGACTTCCACAGTGGCAACTTAAGTGCTTTTGGTAATTATTAATATAAACAATGGTACTTGACATTAAATTTTTAAATAGAAAAAATCATTTTTGTTGCAACAGCAATTGATTTTTAAAGAATTAGAAATGTTTAAACTTTTCAATTGTTTTAAGTATTGGAAAGTAATTTGACAAAACATTTAAATGTAATTTCTTTTATATTAAAACAACAGGAAAAGATTGCAGTATGGAGCAAATGACAGAAATTAGGGAACAACAAGAAAAACTTGCAAGACTTCATTTTGAAATGGGTCAACGGCAAGATGTTCATGGGAATGAACAATCTGGTTTCCGTCAATCAAGCGCAAACATGCGTAATCTACTCCAACGACTTGAGCAACTCAGTGTTTGCATTGAGAAGCTTCATAGCAAATAATTATATTGTATTATAAAAGTTAGGCTTAATTTTAGTTTATTTTTGTATTCCTGTATAGACTATAAAATTGATTATAATGTTAAATTTCTATTTGTTATAAAATGGGACATGCGCTGAAAAGATAAAACAATAAGAAAATTTAAAAAAAATTAATCTTTTTATTGACTTCTTTAGGTTAAGATTGAAGTAAAATGGTTAAAGTGAATATATTAATTTATTAAATTTATAAATATATTACTATAATTAATTACGTAAACAATGCGTCAGAAATAAACTTTATCAAATATATATATATATATTTTAAAATTCAATACAATATAGATTATCTAATTAGTGCATAAATAGTTGATATATGTATATAATGGCTAGATATATTTTACATAAAAAATAGAATGCATCATTTCAACTTTCAGAATGCCTGAGATCACAACGTTCTTAACAATTTCTGTTTCACAAAGCTCGTATACAATAGTATCTTTTGATTCTTAAATAGTGAAACATAAGGCGAGACCGCGAGCGGCGCGGGCTCTTACAAAATTCTCATTATCGCGTAATAGTTGCAACATCCTTTGGACGTCTTCTGGTCTTGGTTCTCCGAATAATCCTAAAATTAAAGCAGATGTTGCTCTTGTTACAGGATTTTCCGAACGGGAATATCCTCTGACTACTGCATTTCTAAAAGATCAAAGAACATTGTTAGACATATTTAAAGTAAAATTAATAAAAGGAGTAGGAGAATCATATTATATTTTTAATTAACTTTATAATTATGTACCTGAGTTCTTCGGCTCTTTGCGGTAAATCTACCTTCAAGCAATTGATCAATTCTCTTAGAAAGTTTTCAATATTTGGCTTACTTTCAGGCCCTAAATAAGCAAGTATTACGTGGGCTAAAGAACTGCATTGCAATAAATGTGCAGAATTGCACAGAACTTCTCTCGCCGCCTTTAAATAATTAAATAAGAATTATGTTAAAACTAAAGAAATCAAGCAACAAATTTAAAGATTTTTAAATATTTTCGGAAAAATTTAATAAATTGCAAGTTTTTGTAAATAATAATTAAATTACCGTTGCAACAGAAACATTAGCATCCTCCAACTTAATCGTAAGACAAGGAATACACCCAAGGAGATGATCGGTAACATCATCATCAGGGGATAACATAAATCTTTGCCAACCTCGAGTGATAGCACTCAGGGCATTAATTGCAGCGAGTCGCATTTCCCAGTTTTCCTTCTCTACAAAGGGTTTCAGGGCCAGGACAACCCGCGGACTGATTGGTTTCTCGGTTTTGACAGAGAGTAAGACTGATAATCCCCGAAGAGATTCTAACACTACTTCTGTACTACCTTCTGCACTTGACGGCTCTTCCAAACCTTCTAGCAGTGATGTTAGACAGTTGTCGAAATACTCTTGTATCTGTTCAGGTTAATACATGCATTATTAAAAATATTATAAAGTATTATTAGACTAATTTAAATATTTGCAATAAAAAAACTCATCGTTACCTGCTTTGGTTCTAAATAAGCCACACGCGTGAGCCCTATCGTAGCGAGTTTCCTAACGAGAGAAGACGAATCAGCTTTGGCCTCGTGCAGCGTGTTTATAATCGCATCGAGCCAAATAACGTCACAATTCACTTTCCCGACAAGTTCAGCGTAGAAGGAAATCGCAACTGCCCTTTGAGCTGGTAAAGTACTCGTCACCAACTTTCCGAGGTGTCTAGCTAATTTTGCCAGAATATCTTCTCGTTTCGATAAACATTGTACTACTGTATGCACTGTTCCTACTAGATTGTCCTCCGCTTCAGAGTCAGTTTCAAAGGCCTGAATAAGTTGAAAAATTTTGTACAATTATTAAAATTAGAATATATCTTAAATCAGAAAGAATGTAAGTAAACTCGTTCATTTAAGTTAAATTACATTTTTGAAGAATATATGTTTTTTTTATTAAAATTAAGAAATCAGGTTTGTAAACAATAGTTTTAAAACTTACACCTTCACTTGACAAATTCCCGATATCCTGCACGCCAACAATATTTAAGATCTTCGACAGAACTTTATAAACTTCACTGTGGGGTATAATCTTACAAGTTTCTCGGTTAGGTACAAAACCAAACTTTGTACTAACGATCGACATGGGCGGATCGACATGCAACCATCCAGCTAAGTACTTTAATAAAACAGCAAAAACATCAGCCAGTTGGGGTTCAATAAGTTCTTCTGCTTGTGGAGAATTTACAAGTTGTCCAATGGCTACAATAGTTGCCAAAGGCGAGAAAGCAGCGCTAGGACGTTTGGTTTTGTCTTGAGAAGTTGGCGAGTTATTTTCCATTAGTAGATTATCGTTTTCCAATTTTGTTAAAAGAAATTCAAGAGTCTGAAAAATTATCATAATTAATTTTATTGAAGCTTAATGAATTACTAAAAAATTAAAAGATTCTAATGTTATTGGCTTAGACAAAATTACTCTTTATTTTTAATATTACATAAAAAATTAAAATGTTTACTCACGCATGAACCAATATCCTGAGTCCTTCCAAGTTCTTTCCAACATTCTTTGGTTCCACGGTCTAATGGCAAAGGCTGATGCAGCAAATGTTCTACGATTTCTTGAGGATGATGCGAACATAAAGACTTGATTGCCGCTGCAGCTCCTTTCTTACAACTCGCATTCTCCATAAGTCTCATTTGCCCAATTATACTATCTAAATTGAGAAACAATTTTTTCAGAATTATTTATTAAAAAACAATTATCATTAAAAAATAAAAAGTTTTCTTACCGACTAGAAATAAGTTTGCTCGTGGAATGTCACCACCCCGAATTCTAAATAGCTCCGACAACGCGATACCGGCAGCAACACCTCCTTCTCCTCTGTACAGAAGTCCTTCAACTAAACCTTCAGCTAAACTCACAACTTCTCCACTCGACACTCTTTCGCAAGCTGCAATTGCTAAATTCTACAAAACATTAATTAAAATTACAATATTTTCTTGCTAATTTTTTCTTGCTAATTTTTTCTTGCTAATTTTTTCAATTTATTTACCTTTACTCCTTCATATAGAAGCTTTGGATCTTCACTAACGATAATTCTTTTCGATTCGCTTAGATCTTGATTTAGGTTGTTGTCAGGTAGAGTTGATCGATGTCTGGCTCCGATATTTAGCGCTAAAGATACGCAATCGACAACCAGAGGTCTAAGAGCGAGTTCAGGATCTGCGCTCCATGCTAAAAATCTTCCAAGTAGTTTACCGGGTTCTAATTTTCCTCCTGGATATGTGTACTTCAAAGAATCATGATAAGACCTGTAATATTACTTTTGTCAATATTTTATTATTCCTTTATCAATTTTATTTTTATAAATGTACCTAAGTGTAGCCCGAAGAACGAGTAAAGTAGTCCTACGTTCAGATGGAGATTTTGATTGCATCCAAGGCAGAAGGATATCAACTAGAAGTGCTAAAGTGTCGGCGTTATCTCCTACAGTTTCACTGCTGATGACTCCGAGACCTTCGATCACTTGCTGCATGACATGAGGCATTTTCATCGACGATATCTGAGGTTTTATTAAATGTGTAAAACGGGTAATTACGACAATTTATACATGTTACAATAGGAAAAAAACAACACCTCTGAGCTAGCTGCTATTACTTTATCCATAGCTGTTTCGAGCAGCACTTCTTTCTCTTCTGCAATTAAAGGGGGAGGCACTTTTCTGTAAAGATAGAAAACATTTTTAATAAAATTGTTATAATTATATAAGAAACAAGGTAAGCAAAGATAAGAAAACATACAATAACGAAATAGTAGCTTTGAGAATAAGAGGATAAAGTTGCAGTGGTCTGTAACCCAAAGATGATTGATAGAGTCCCAAAAGAGTGGCTAAAGCAGTTCCTCGAATTCGAAAGCCAGCCGAATTTGCTAATCTATTAGGATGCACAGAACCACCTGCCTGCATATATTATAAGTATAAATGAAACTTAGATAAATAAAAGTTGAAATATTTTATTTAACGAATTAAATAAGAAATTTTATAAAAAGTACTAAATTAGTGATCATCTAAAAATTAAGAAATTAGAGGTGAATCTTAATTCAGATAATAATTGTTGAAAAAGGAAATGTACATAAAATAAAAAAGACTGATATATTTAAACTTTACCTGTTCCAAAGCGATTAATCCAGCCTCCTTCGAAGTTGGCTCCTTGCACTCATTCAGCTGCGTAACAATCCAGGGAAAGATGTGCTTCTCCATACTAGGATACAATGCGGCAGCATCGCCCTTTCTGGCAACTTCCGCATAAGCTCTTAATAATCCGGCTTTGGCCGCTTCGTTGGTAGCCGCGGCTTTCGTATCTTTAACGAGGCCTAAGAACTTCACCGGATGCTTCCGATGGTCCTCTACATTGCAGAACTCCTCCATGATTTTCAGCAGCAGCTCAAGATGATGCTTGGCACAGATACCCACTGCACGCGCATATTCGTCTGCTACCGGACTTAAAGAAAGATTGTCAGATGTAGTTCTTATATAGTAGATTTTTAGATAGCTAACATTTAGGTATAAGAAGCTATATGACAATGGAGTATAAAAAGAAGCATTCTAAAGTTATTTAGATTATTTTTTAAATAAATCATCTGTTACAATAGATTCAAATCTAAAGCAAAGAAAAAAATGTATTAATTGAAAAAATACTCAAATCTAGTTTGATCCTTCTAATCTTGCAAGCTACCTTTGCCCAGAAGCATTAACACTATGCATCCTCGCCAGTTCAACCAGTTTTGTCAAATGTGCACCAGTGCTCGCCACGGCAGCAATAAAGATAGACAGTGAAGGCGTGATCGTCTTCGATATGAGCTCCTCTGCAAGTTTCAGACCCCAGGCTTCTCCCTCCAGGTTCACGCTCTCCTCAAGAAATTCGACCATGCGCTCCTCCCAGATCAGCTTCTTCTCCGCATCGGGCATAGTTTCTATGCTCTGCTCCAGGAACTTAGACAATTCTAATAGCTTTGCATCCCACTGCGGTTTTAGTTGGTGACCGAATAGAGGAGCTGCACAGCGCAGGAAAGTGACGACTGCTGGACGGTTGTCTTCATTTTCGAGGAGCTCAAGACAGCGGCCAAGTACTTTGATACTCTGGAAATCTTTTTCCGTGGCGAGGTTCTTTTCATCCCGGATTATCTTGACAGCTAGTGGTGATAGAGCGCGCAAGATTGAGATTACCTAAAAGTGAAAAAAATTGATATAATAAGTATCTTCGATAAGGAGTGATAGAAGAAACTTTTATTAATCAAAATGCAGGTTTACTTACTGAAGCAACGTATGCTTGATCTAATAAAGCATTGATTAAAGAAGGCCAAAGCCAACTTTCAGCTCCGTCAACTGTACTTGAAAGTAGATGCAAAGCTTCTTCACAAGCATCTGCTTCTTCTGCTCTTGAGTCACAGTGCAACACCTACAATAAAAATAAAATTAACATTTATATATAAATTTGCATAAATTTCAATTTAAAATTTAGTTATGATATTTACCATAAATTTAATAAAAGAAGACCTTTGAGAGGGTAAAAGAGGAAAAGTTGGTCTCGCAGCTAAAGCTACAATGGCACCGACTACTTGCCGAGTACTTCCGTCTCCTAAGGAATCTTGAAGACTTAACGCAATTCTTTGAAGTGCCGCATCATCCTAGAAATAAGATTTTTATTAATTATTGTTATTTGTACATGATAACAAATTCGAAGCTGTGACTTACCTCAGCTGGTAAGGTATTTATTAAATGCCTAAGAACTACTAACGCTCGAGAACGCTGAGTCATGTTTTGAGATTTTAATTGCTGTAAAATTCTATAAAAAAGAATTATGTTAATTAGAAATAAAGAATAAAGCACAATATTTTGAATTTATTTACCTATCTAATCCTTCCTCTGGGTACAAAATAACAATAGCTCTAAAACACTGTAAAACTTCATAGTGTGTTAATAATGCTTCTCTTGCAACTTCAAAAGGAGCAACACTGACCATTTCGGAAAGGATTTGATGAGTTTGTTCTAGTAAAGGTCTCAGTAGCTCTTTTACTTCATCAGTTGCTCCAGTTAAAATCAATGCAAGAACTCTGCAATTATAAGATCAAAGTATAAGAATTTAATATATTTTTAAAAACTATGTTGACATATGTATACCTTGTAGCAGCTAATCTAACATTAGATTTCTTACAAAATGTTAAAAGTATAGGTGTGAGCTTAATAATTATTTTTTCATCATGACTTTTCGGTAAGAGAGGTAAAATAGAAGCCATTGAAGTTAGAATACTCTCAGTCAAGTGCAAGTTTTTGTTGGTACGTAGCCAAGAATAAGTCAAAACTTCAAAAGCAGTAGACAGCTCCTCAAAATAAATATCTTTGTTTACTCCTGAATTAGTTGCAATTTCAGAGTTGGTAAGGCAATCATTAATAGCATCTGATATCTTTCCTAAAGCTGAAAATTTTAAAGTAAATTAATTTGTGTTAACTAGAAAAAAAATATGTTTTAAATGAGATGAATTTACTGAAAGTAGATGCTAATCTTAGTTGATCATCACTCATGTCAAGAAGCAATGGCACTAAGACACTTAAAGTAACTTTTATAAATGGAAGTATTCCTGTTGAGTTTTTTGAAGCTATCATTCCTATTGTTCTTATTATTGTATAATGTGGTATTACAGTTGGTTCAAATCTAAAAACAATTTATATTTTCTATAATTTCCAAAATATAATATTTTATAATTCTGTCTTTAAATTAAATTAGTCAATAAAATATTAAAATAGTCAGTAAAACTTTACTTAATAATGAGTGCTCCTACAGCCTGCGAACACTGGCTTTTGCTCAAAGCAACCATCAGTTCAGAAGCTTCTTCACTTGCAGGACCCAAAAGTTCAGCAAGAGCTAAATCGGCAACAGAAGTTGCTAAAGTATCATCCAAAACAGTAATATGATTTTGACATGTATCAGTCATCATTTTTAGCAATGATATTAAGTGAAAATCTGACATCTAAAATAAATCAAATCAATAATGAAAATAGAGGGCATTAAAAGATTTGATATTATCTTTATAAAAATAAACCTTTCGATGCATCTCCCAAAAATATACAGCAGCATGTATAACAACTACTGGATTTTTCTTAGATATCTTTCTGACTGATTCAGTTGCAGACAATTGCACTGTCTCATCCTTATCATTTAAAGTATCCAAAAGAGCTCCTACAACAGCTGTAAACAATTTGAATTTTCAAAACATATTCTTTTACCATTAATTATTGTTAAGTGATTCAACAACCTGAAAGTTCAGCAGAGGAGTTATTTGCTTCTTCATCATCCTTCATTTTAACAAGTTTCTGATAAAATAATTATCTTCTTATTATTGGTACAATATTAAAAACATTGATATAAAACGTATTCTTCTAAATATATTATAAACATTTAACGTTTTTTAAATAAATATTTAATATTAAAACTTTAAAATGACTAAAAAATATTAAAACAATTATTTCGTTTTCACCCACATACTTGCATATAGACAATTTTAGCACTTTATAAAATACATATCGAAATATTGAATTGAGGTTATGATCCAACTCAGCTGTTCTCTTATCATACTATAACGTACATCTATATTTATGTACGGTTACACACCTGTCTCTTAAATTACGTTACGTGATAATTGTTCAATTAATGAAACGCAAAGACATAGTTACAAAAAATCTCTTGTATTTCACAAAACAAAATTACATTGCTTTTTTATTGTCACAATGTAGCGATATTAAAAAATAAAAACTGTATTAAAGTTTTACATAAAACAAATATAGCTATGTACATTTCAAGAATTGAGGATTGAGAAGAAAGTTTATACATTAAATCTATACATTTATTCAAAAGCCTCTTCAAACATTGAGCTTATTTACATAGCTGGTGATGGTGCCATTAGATCTACTCCTTTGAATTCTAAGGCGATTTTTACTCCTAAAGCAAAAATTCCTATGCTTTTGACTACGGACCTGAAAAATAAATGATTTTTATTAAGTGTATTCACTGTAACATGTAGATACCGGTACTTAAAAAATAAAAATGAAGATATGGTTTATTTTTTAATAATTATTAAAAAAATTGATGTATAAAATCACGCAGTTCAGGCTACTCCTTAACCGCATAAAATATTTTATAAAAATATAAAAGTCCATTCTTACCATTTGAAAGGATCGTAATAGAAGCCTTGGACGTATTTTTTAATATTAGCCATTTTTGATTGTTTTTGCAATGAAATTGCGGAGAGCTTAATGTTTATTTGAAAATCCTCGTGTAAACTTTGTGTAATAATAAGAAAGTAGAGGTTAGAGTTTTTATGAAATTCGACATCGATTATGGCTAAATCGATTCTCGAATATTAGAATGCACAAAAGGAAGGAAAATTTAAATTAAAATACTTAAAACTTAAAATTACTTAACTTAGCTTATAAACATTTAATTTACTTTACTTTACTTTTTTTTGTACCGTATAGTGTAATCAGAATTCAAAAAATAATTCTAAAACGAATATTCATAAATGTAAATTTATTATTTTCATATGTTTTATACTTAAAGGAGTAAACATCTATTATATTTTTAATAACATTATGAAAAAAACTTAACGTTTGATAATAAAAATTGATTTAATGTTTCAGAAATGTAAAATTTCTAAAATCTTCAAGAATTAAAAAATTACAGAATTACAGTTATAAATTTCAAACAATAAATGACGAAAAAAACAGACATGAAAATTCTTTTAAAATTATAAAAAAATCTAAATTTTTAAATCGGTAACTTTTTTAATTAGATAATTCATGTCTGTGGAATAACAGTTTGTGGAATCGATGATCTTCATCTTATCAATGAGTCACATAGAATGTAGGATCATCAAACGAAAAAAAAAGAAAAGTCCTCTTTCATATTTATCAAGTTAGTCATCACGTCATTATGTGGCAGGATCTCATACCTATATCCTAATTTAAAAATCTGTTCTAATCTGTTCTAACAAGTAATTATTCAAATCTTTTAAAAATATATCCAATTTGAAGTTTAAACAATTTCAAAAAGCTCTTTAAAGCTCAGAACCCAAAAAATTAAAAGTCTCAAAAAAAGACAACGCCGTCGCGCTTCTGAGGTTATGTAAGCGCCCTCTAGGGCGTCTGCACTCTTGCACACACGCATTTATTGCATATGTGTACTTGCGCACCCGCACTCAGCGAGTAGCGAGCGAGCGAGCAAACAAAAAAAGAGGAGGAAAGGAAGGCTCGTCTCTGGTCGTCAGCGTTCGGGCGGTCGCCTCAGTCACCGTCCGCTTTCCAGTGTAACAGTGTGTGTCGTTGACACCAGCAGCAGAAGCAGCAACTCAGCTCAATTCTCTCCCTCTCGACAGTCGGTCGCTTTGTTGATCACCTCCTCGGGCCAGCCAAAACGGACAGCGTGAGTAGCAGAGGTGAAGGCACGCATGACGCACGCAGCCGTGAAATAATTCAGCGCGCGCCTGCCCCCCAAGTGCCATTGAATTGAAAACAATGGCCCAAGCTTGCTCGCGATCCTAATACGTATTTCTCCCTGCTTGCGCGCTGCGATAATCCAAGTTCTCTTTCTCTCTGCCCGTCTGCTTTTATTGCTCTGAGTCAGTGCCTTTTAGTTGGGCTGTTTGGAAGCTTTACATCTCACCTATGAACAGGTCAATATGTTTGATTAATTGTACTTGATAGCTTTTTTGTTTGTTACTGTCATTTAATTTTCTTGCCAGACTATAAAAGATTAATATTTTATTGTGTAATTATTATGGGACTTAACGATAGACTTCCTGTGTAGAAAGTAAAGATAAGTTTGTTTGATTAATAGTTGGCTAACAATTGAGAAAACTTCTTATTAGTAATTCTTTCTACTAGTGTTAATCAATTTAATCAATACCAAATTTAGTTGAATGTTTTGTTTCTTTCTAAACATAAAATGTTTGTCCTTGATAAATGAATTATTGTTTTGCAGTTCCAATGTACAATTTATGTATCCAATTTACCTTATCTTTATAACAAAATTTTTAGTAGCAAGAGAAAATACTTTAAATAAATTATTTAATATTAATTACTCATTTGGTATTTTTAAAAAAAAAGAATATTTCGAAAACTCAAAGACTATAATATTTTGTTAAAAGGATTAATTCATAAGTTTTGCAGGGAAATCTTTATCTTGAAAAATTATTTTATTAGTAATTATTATGTGGCAATTAACTTTATCTGTATTTATAAGTAATTGCTTGAAGACCTTCATTGATTAAATTGATTTTATCAATTTTATTATTTTTTTCTTAATTTACCTTCATGGCATGCATTGTCATAATAATTATTAGTTTTTAAGACAGCGATAACATTTTTTTATAGTCAAGTGAAGTTCAAGTGATTTATGGTTTTCATTTACAAGCTTTTGTGTTTGGAAAGCTCTTTTTGGAGCAAACCTTGTCTTTCACTTAGAGGCATATTGAGTCGGAGCAAGTGTGTCAACAGGCACTTTTTCTTTGTTCTCATTGTATTTCAAGGATCTTCATATACATGGCATATTTTTGAACAATAAAATATCACATTTTTATCAAGATTTTTGATCTCTTTAAGTACAAGACCTTTCATTCAATATTTAAAAGCCAATTAATCATTAAATGAGTCAGTTAACTTAATTGCCCATAAAACAAACATTATTAGATAATTTTACATCCTTGTCATAAAGTGGAAGAAATTCTTAAGGCAGTTATTTTTAAATACGTTGTTTTTACAAAGTTATTTATAAATTCTTGGCAAATTGTAAACAGCAAACATCACTGAATATAATCAATATTTTTATGTCTGCTTTATTCCAGATATTTTATAAATACATCAAAAATGGAAGCTGGAGGAGTTTTGACAGCAGAGCGCAGTCCTGCTCGTGCAAATTTGCATGTAGCATTTACAGAGAAAGGTGAGGTAAAGGAGCGTAGAGAAAAGTTTCTGACAGCCAAATATGGATCACACCAGATGTCTTTAATACGCAAGAGACTAGCAGTGGAGATGTGGCTTTTTGAAGAGCTCCAAAAATTGTATGAGTCTGTGGTAAGTTTCCTAAACTTGAAGCCAACTAATTTTATATTTAGAACTTGATTGTGAAAACTCATAAAATTGCAATCTTTAATTCTAGAATGAAAGCGGAAACAGCAGAGAGGTTGAAGTAGATATTGATGAGCTTCTTGATATGGATAGTGATGATCACAGAAGAAGTTATTTGCAAGTGAGTAAATTCGAAGATTAAATATTAAATTTATATTTTTCATGTATTAAAATATTAGAGTAGTAATTTTTATTTAAATTTATTTGAAAATTAAGTTAATATTACTAAATTATGTTATATTTGCAGGGATTACTAGTTGATGCCAAGAAGCCTCCTCATGATGTCAAAGTAAGCTTTAGGAAATTTCTAACATCTTTATTTATTTTTGGCGCTATGCATTAAAATTAATAAGTGCCTTTCCAATTTTCAGAAATTTATCAACGACTTATTAGAGAAGGCCAAAACTCTTTGAAGCGTCAATCTCAATTTTTGTGACACCTATATTGCAACAATTTTCAAGTTGACGATTTCGCTGACCTCTGGAATGCGTATGGCACACATGCACTTTTCAGTGAGTTGGGCATTACAAGAACTGATACAATTCAAATATTAGTGAAAAAGAATTCGACTAGAGCAAACAAAAAGGTAGTCCATGAAGAGTTCTTGCTGAATAAGTATTACAAATAATCGACATTTTATTGCAAAGTGCGATAATATTTCGTGTTTTTTTAAAAACAAAAATTAGAAAAATGAAAATTACCCGCATTATTCGTAAGAAAGGCAAATGAAGCACTAAACGTAGAAGTTATTTTCGGGCGACCAAGTTGCTAGTATGGAAACTGCCTAATTTTTAATTATGATCACTAGTTAGATTAAAGTCCTTTTGTCAACAAAAACGTCATTCAGGGAAAAAGTTATATAATTATGAAAAGCAGGAGATTACTTGTTTAATTTTCAAAAATCAAAAGCTTTGAGAAAAGTCGCTAAAAAGGTGCTTGATGTAATTTCCAGTAATTAAGTGTAATTATATGAATCCTTTTTCCTAGAGTGTTATACCAACTATGTAGTTTACAAAAAAGTGGCTATGGTACAAAGTATAGTTTACCAAGCAGTTTTAACGACCTTTTTTTGTAACGAGACGCGTGAATTTATTCTTTCATTGTACTTGCACTACTCGATAAACTAATCAAGGCACTTGTATTTTATCATGCCAGCATCGTGTAAAGTGCCAAATAGGGTATAAAAGGAACACGCCAAATGACATAACATTGCACAGCATCGCTTATTCGCAGTATGCCAACTTTGTTTTTTTAGAAAGCGAATATTTTTTTGGTCTCGAAGCAACGGAATTTGTGCGACAGCTTCCGCTGGATGATCTCGAAGGTTGAAACAAACAACAAAATACTCCAGTACTTAATATAATTGCATTTAATCTCTCATTTTGAAGGCTGAAACGACGTCCTCAAAACAATGATCACCCTTTGTCCGTCCAATAAGTAAGACCTGGATAGTATATTTTTTGAAGGGTGGCTTTTAATCACCGGTTCAATTCATCAGATGAACACATTTTTATAGAAAAAATAAAAAGGAACCTAAAAGATTCGCACGAAAATTTTCATCTATTATTAGGCAATCAAGTTTTCATTCGGGCCTTTGCAGATCAATTTGAGCACAGAAGCCGTCGAAGCATCTTTCACTTTGTTCGTGATTTACATATCTTAATTGTCCAGTCGCTTATCTCATTCCACGAAATGAGTGTCGGACAAGGGAAAAGAACGTTCATTATCAAAATGGGGCGATGTATGAAGAGGAGAGGAAAAAAGGTGTCGCTTATCATCACTTACATTCTCTTCTTTATGTAACAAATATTTGTGTAAATTTCTTTATTTGTTGAGAGAAATGTAAATGTATTGGTTGTTTTTGAAATTCTACTTATGTTCAATTATGAGAGCTTATGTAAGGTTAAGTTTAAATTTTAAGAAAGTACGTACAATCAGAGATAAATTTGCGTTTAGAGAGGAAAAAGACACATTTTTATACTTAGTACTTTGACAAAGAAATTTCTAAAGTACGTTGCGTTTAATTTTAAGTTTGGAGCGATTGTAGGTACTTCCTTATACATCATTTCTTAGAATGCGACATGTTCGATAAGTGAAAGTGAAATTGTAATCACGCGGCATTGTAGCAGATAAGCAATTCAGGGATCATCTATTTATGTTAAAAATTCTTTTCATGATTAAAAGATTTAGCGCTCGATTATTTAAGGATTAACAAGTTATTCGTTTCTGCAATTTGCAAACACAATTTACATCTTTTTAAGCTGACAAAGGCATGCGAATCATTATTATGTTTTCAGAAATTTAAATGTTATTTCGTTCGGTTGGCAATATTAATATGTATACTAAAGGTGTGCAAAAACTGATTTAATGGACCAAATCAGGGTTCCATAGTAATAAAAATTCTAATGCTTCCTTTTTTGTACGAGTAGATTTTTACGTATTTGTTTGAACTGCAATAGTAATTGGATTTAATTTATTTTATAAACGACGGGCATTAAAAATAGAGATTTTTACGGCAGGATCGAGACGAAACTGAACTATTTATCTCACGCTCCTTTTTTTAATTAGAAAATTAATTAACCTGCAGTAATAAGTAAATAGTTGTAGTTGTTACATTTAAGTATCATAAATGGTCGCGAAAAGGAGAATTTTTTAGACTTTGCAACACATATCTCTTTATCTGCGTATACGATTATAAATGCGATATATTGCTTGCGATAAAATAGGATTGCTTAATTTTTTATACTTAAGCTTAAGCAGACGGAGTCGTCTTTAAACTTGACCAAAAATTGAACACTGAGAAAATTTTTGGCGGCTTCAAAAACGTTCTTTTTTCTCAGTCTTTCGAATAGATATTTCTCGAGCTTTGGATTCTCTTTCTCGGCGACCAGGACTATAATTCATGAGCTCAATACTTGTAAATCAATGCAATGTAATCACGTGCTACATTCTTGATCTCTATAGTTTTATACTTTTGTTCTTCGTCTAATACCTTTTTGTAATTCATTGAATAATTTGCATAAATAGGTAATGATTCGAGTTCCTTGCCCATCATCTTTCGTTACTTGCTTTTAGATATTTATTGTTAAATGTATATTTATTTATGGATATGTTAGTAGCTAAATTTCGAATCGATACACTGAAAAAAGTGTTTATTTATCATAAAATAAGAATTTTTTTTGCAATTCAAAAAATAATTTATTAATTTACAAATGTGATTCAAATATTTATAATATTAAAATGTTAATAATTTATGTTTATTTAATTTTGTTATCAAACTTTTTATTATTATTATTATTTTTTTGTTATATTTCATTTATTTAATGAGCTAAATTTATTTAAAAATTATTTATTAATGTTAAATAAACATTTTTCTCCGTGTATTTATTTTTAATAGCAGAGAAATTTGTACATTTCATAAAATAGATTTAATTAAAAATTAAATTTATTTTACGAAATTAAAAACTAGATTTCACATAAAAATAAAAATTAATTTGATTATTTGCACTGGTGTCTGTAAAATTAAGATATTTAATTTATGGCTAAGAAAGAAAATGTCGTAAAACGTGCAATAAATATTTCATGTCTCGTCGTCGCACAAACATTTTATAACCACAAAGGGGAGATAATTATCTCTCATTAGGTCGGAAGACAAAAGTAACGGAAGGTGCGCGCTTGAATTCAAGCGGGGGAACTCGAGAAATCAAAAGGACGACGACAGGAGCATAAAAGTATGTATGTGCACCGAACCAAAGTATATTTTCCCTTGGACTCAACTCCGCGCCAGTGTATTATTTAAGGCTTTCCCTTGACGAACGTGCGGACGTGTATAATTTTTTGCTCACGAACACACACAAATACACGCACTTACGCATACAGAAACACTGCGTTCTCCAGAAGAAGGTGTATACCGTATAGTTTTATCTTCGTATACTTCATGCCTCGAGCGATATATGCATTTATACAGTTGTATGATAATAATCGACGAGTAGACGTACGTTCAACGAAGAAGGCAAGGAAAAAGGACACTGAAGCGCACCGGCTGCAACACTTCCGCATTTTCGCGCATACGGCCGCTCTTTTTAGCTCTCTCGCCGAACTCAATTTTACTGCTCGGAGCTAAACTTTTTATGCTTCTCCTCGACCAGGAGATGCAAGCGTATGATTGATCACTGTGGTTAAGCTCCGAGAGTCGTTATTTTGTCGATGAACATTTTTTATGTATTGAGATTTTTTTCAAAAATTATTGTAATTACTTGTACTAAAAAGTTCTGTGAATGGTAATCTTTAATTTAAAAATGAAGTTTTTTATTTTATTCTGTGAAAGAAATTTTCTTTAGAGAAAAAATTAGGCTTCTGTAACATTTTTTTTTAGTACATCTTGTTTTGAAAGAAATTCTCTTTTATTAAAACAAATCCTTGATTTAAGAAAAGAAATACTTAGATTTTTGTATTCAAATTTAAGATTATTTTTCATAGTCCTATTAAAACGAAGTACTATAATTTGAAATTGATTTATCAAAAGTCTATATTTAGTTATCAATTAAAAACAATCGTTGTGAAGTAATGTAAAATAATGGTATTTAATTAGCGCACAAAGTTTAAATATGTACAAGCGTCTAGAGGATCGATTCAGCTGTGATAAGTTTGTGAACAAAACGAAGAAATTCTTGCCCCTCCTCTGTTTTCTTGCATAGTTGCAATGAAAAAGAGGGCCGAAGAAGCTGAAGTATTGCAACCAAAGATTAAAGGAAGAAGAAAGACAAAATTCCGAAAACAAAAAGAACACTCGAAATTTGATTTAAAAAATTTTAAAATCCAATTTATTCGTTCGTTCATGAAGGAACTTTAGGAAAAGGAAATGGAATTAAGCTTCCTGACTCTTCAATAACTCAAATCTGTCAAAGTGTATTTTCACATTTTTTTAAATTAGAATGAGCCTTTCGAACTTTCATTCTCCTTTCCTATGGAGTTCTTTCCTAAGTGAAACGGAATAACAAAACCAAGGTGAAGAACGGAATAAGCCGAATAACGTTAAGCGATCGCATGTATATCGATATATTTACTTTGATAGGTAAGACGTAGCTAATTGTGTGAACCATCGGTATTTTCTGATTTTTATACGTTGTGTCAATCGTCCGAGTAATGAGTAAGAGGGCTGTTCGATCAGTTCATGCAAAATAAAGAAAACTTCATTCTTTTGGAAAAGTGTCAACTTATTTTTTTCTTCACTACATCTCCTTTTGTTCCTTTGAATCTTTCAATGGCAAGACAAGTGGAATGTTTGAGGCGACTCATCCTATCCGAAGGATAGAGATAATTAAAAGTAATTTTCTAGGGAATAATTTCGATGTTATTAATAAACTAGAATAGATTGTCGTGGTTTTGTTTTTTTATAGTTCATTGTTTACGTAAGATTAAGACGCACAACGGATTGATCTGTCTTTTTTTTAATTAGTAAATGCAAATAGTATTAAAAATAGTAACAATAAGAAGAGTTTTACCTTCTTCATTTAAATGCTTCCTACGATAAATCTCCGAGATATTACTCACTTTAATTTATTTATTCTTGACTTTAAATGCATCACATTTTTTAATAATCTAACAGCGTTTATAAGATTCATCAAAATTATTTGTAAACAATTCTATTGATTTTTTAAATATTCGTCAAAGTAATTACGTTAAGTTTTTATTTTAAAACTAAGTTTTCTGAAATTTGTATAGGATTCATCGAAAAGTCTTCAGACACTGTGTCAAAAAAATCGAACGATAGAAGATGACATATTTATTAAGAAAAAACAATGTCTTATGGATAAAATAAAAATTTGAATTATAAAATTTAAAATATTTTGTGTTTTTATTTATTACAAGATACACCAATTATTTAAAAGTACATATATAGCTTTATAAAAATTTGAGGTTTCAAATTTTTAATGATCGAAAACTTGATTTTTATTAAAAAATATTTTTTGAATATAAAATATGCGTCATAAACTTTCACTTTAAATTCGTTTATTTTTAATTTACTAAAATTCAAGGTAAAATAAAAGATTAAAAATAACTTTTCATGGCTGCAAGGGGTTCCAAAAAGCAAGCTGCTTATATCCAATCTTTTTAGTCCCATTCTCTCCTTGTTTTTATTTAAAAAAAAAACTAAACCCTGGGCTTTCCAGAATTATCTCTTAAACGGAATTAGAGAGACTGCATAAATTAGCAATTTAGTATTTTTCCTCACAGTCGGCTTCTTTAGTGCATTTTTTGAATACCTTCGCGCCTGCTAGAAAGTCAACCAGAGCGGCGCTACTTTCGCGCGTTCGCCAAGGACGTAAATATAAAAACGCTTGGAAACGTCAAACTTTTAGGTTAGGGACCATGTTTTGCTCCTGAAACCAACGACAATAAGCGATGTTGAAAATCGCACTGCCCCGAGGGTGTTTTAGAAAACAATGAAATGAGAAATTTCAAGGGAAGATGAAATCGCTGTATAGATTGCTGCTGTTGGGTTTGGGCTTTGTGGGTATATTTGTGCTGCTGAATTATCAAAGCAGCGAAGGGACCAAGTCTACAGTGAGTCCTTCCCACAGCAGTCATGTTAAAGAGTTACTTGTTGAACCCTCAAAAAAGTTTCCAGGAAAAGTGGAAGGAGAAGTGGTTATTTGTGTTGTAGCCTGTGGAAATGATAGGCTGGATGAGTCATTGACAATGCTCAAGTCTGCTTTGGTCTTTACCGAGAGGCCTCTTCGCTTTATTGTGATATCTGACTATGGACTTATACCTGCTTTTCATGAGAAACTAACAGAGTGGAAGCAGATTGTTAACAAAACATTTGATTTTATTGTTAGGCCTGTCACCTTTCCTGATATAAGCGATGTTACCATGTGGCGGAAGTTATTTAAACCATGTGCTGCTCAACGATTGTTCCTCCCTGTAAGTACATTTATGTAAACTTTAGAACATAAACTTATTACTATAATTACAATATATTATTAAAAAAATTCAAGTTCACAAATTAACTATTGCTTTTTTAATTTTTTAGACTGTGTTAAATGATACAGATGCAATTTTATATGTTGATACTGATACTTTATTCCTGACACCACCAGAGGTAATTTGGGATGAATTTAAGAAAATGGATGATGTACAACTTGCAGCTTTGAGTCCAGAGCATGAAGATCCAAATACTGGTTGGTACAATCGTTTTGCAAAGCATCCATACTATGGGAAACTTGGAGTAAATTCAGGTGTGATGTTAATGAATCTCACAAGGATGAGGGAGTTTAAATGGACACAATATGTCATTCCTATTCATAAAGAGTACCGTTTAAAAATCACCTGGGGAGATCAAGATATCATCAACATCATCTTCCACTATCATCCAGAGAAGTTATACGTCTACTCTTGTAGATACAATTATAGACCTGATCACTGTATGTACATGTCAGTCTGCGCAGAAGCAGAGAAACAAGGTGCTTTAGTTCTTCATGGCTCAAGAGGAACTTTTCATTCTCAGAAGCAGCCTCCATTTAACGCAATCTATTCTGCTATGCAGGAATATCAATTGAATACTGATCCTTATGAAAACTTACTTATACCAATGAGGAATTACCTGACTATTAATGACCATTCAAACTGTGGAAAAGTGTGGAAGGTTTTTATTATTCAACCAGAATTGCATTTAGGCAAAAATGAAATAGATAGCAAATAGATAATTTAGAAAAACTTTTATTTGTTTTACTGAACTCTACATAAAATGAATTATTAAATTGACAAATTTGCAATTATGCTTGCTAGTAAGAAAATAGTATAATATATTTTCAATCTACATACTCTTTACAAAGTATTATAATGTAAATAATATATTTAAAGTTTAAAAGATTGCAAATTTGTTATTAAAAATGTGATCTGACAAATGTAAGAATCAGTAAAACAGATTCTTAAAAAATTTCTGAATCTTTCAAACATGGTGTATAATAATTCTTAACATTTCGTAACTAGTTAACTGGCACGGCTTTTTTTAATTTCGATGACGAAACTGACTGCAAGGAATTTTTTTTATGGTAAACAGCAGCGTACTAAATTTTAACGAAACCTTTCAGATATCGTCAAATTTATTTAAAAATGTACGCATGTGATCCACTGCCAGTTAACTAGTTAAAAGTGCCATTAATAAAGAAGTTTTATGCATCTTATAGGGAGTAAAAGATGAGATATATCCGATAAAAATAAATAATATATAAGACCCAGTGGTTCAATCTCACGTGCTATAAAAAGTTAAAGTTATTTTTGTTTTACCATCTTGCTGAGAGTTGTTGATTAGTTGTAATTGTTACAAATGACTAATTTATGCCTTACAACGACGAAAATGAAGTTTCTTGATTGATACAAAATAACATTTGCAATAAGAATTGCGGTAATGAGATTATACACATAGTTTGTTCGAAAAATTAGCTTTATTGAAAAATTTCTATATCCACCATGACAATTGTCTGGTAAAGTTATTACTATATTTATACAGCAAACTTTTTAATAATGTTTTTATACGAACGTAGTGAGTATTACTGTATTATTTTTGATCTTATAATTTATGGATTTATATACAACAAAATATATACAAAAATTTGTCAATTTTTACAATAAAATATTCTATAATCGAATTTTTTTTTGTATTTATACCTCCTTTTTATCATTACATTTTTAGTATAAGAACTAAAGAAAAATCATTATTATTTAAAATTTTTGAACACATTAAAAAATGCCTAACTATTGTAGAGAAAAGAATGTAAGTAAAATATGCTTAAAGACCAACTTTACCAAATGGTTCCACATTCATTTTTAATAATAAATGTTTAAATTTTTGAGTACTATTACTTCACTTAAAGTTTATTAGTTGTTAGATGCGGAGTAAATCTGTAATATGAAACTGCAGACTGCAGTACAGGCTAATATAAATTATTGAAACTGGTATCATAACATTCGATACATTTTAATTCTTGATTCGGATTAAGTTACTGATAAATTAAACATTTTCATTTTCTATACAACTTTTGTATGTCAGGCTATTTCTAAATTTTTTAACTCGCTTCAATTATTACATTTTCCAAAAATTCTGTGAAAAACTGTTACCACTCTTGATACTTCAAATTCTAAATTAAGAAAAGAAAAATAAGATTCTTCTAAAATTTAAGCGATCCTAAATCCTTTTATCGAACGCACATTTTTAACGCAATAAAAAGATAATAAATAAATAAATAAACATAAACAATCGTCTCGACAAGCGGCAGGCTCATTTTCCAATCGGGGCCAGCAAAGGCGCTCGCCGCTCTTCGTACAGCACTGCTCTGGGGCCACGAGTGCAGCCAGCCGCGCTCAGAGCTTCAAGTCGAGTCTGCCGCCGAACCTTCGCGCGGCATGTAGTGTCCGATCGTCTCCAGCCGCTCCGCGATTCCGAGGCGCCGATCATGCCTCTCTATTAGTGTCTAATTTATGTGCCGTTGTTTGTTGCCTCCGTTAAAAGAGTGAAAGAAAGCGGAGCCTGTTTGTGATTTTCAATTTTTTACTGCGGCTTGTTGGGCTTTTTGAGTTAATCGGTAAGGAATTTAACGAAATGAGGTTTCGAGGGTTGAGGAGGAGTTGAGTTGTTTAGGAAGAAACTTTTTTTAAAATTATGATTTTGAAATGTAATAATACATTTTTTAAATAGATTTTTAATGTTTAAGGTAACGATTTTGCCTGTGAAAAACTTAAAGTATTGGTGATAAATTTGTTTTATTTCACAGTTTAAGGTGAGTTTAAAGAATCGAAGAATTTTTATACGTAACTCCAATAATTATTAAATATACGTTAAATTGTTCCGAATTTTCTATAAATATATTTGATTGACTAATCGAAAAATTTGAGAAACTATTTTTAAACACTAATATATGAAGAAATACATTTTATAAATATCTAAAGCTTAACTGAATTTAAAACAAACGAAAAAAAATTCAATTTTCATTCAATTTTTCGTTAATTTTATAAATGCATCACTCAACAAAATTCGAAGAAAATTTGTAGTAAGTTGATTAATGTCTTTCCTTTTTAAGAATGGAGTATTTCTCGCTCGACTGAAAAAAAATTCTTTTCACTACACGTTTCTGTAAATTTTATGGTAGATGTAATCATCAATTTCAATTTCATGGTCATGTCATCAAAAGCCCAGGATTTACTTTTATTGAGTTTATGAGGCTTTTTGTTAACAGGTCGTTAAAGCTCTAATGAATTTGAAGGTTCTTAATTGCGGTAATTTATTGCTGCATTAACGTTTTTAGCCAACAAATGCGATGTAACAGTATTTTGTTCTCAGAAGAAATTTACCAAATTGCCGTACCAAATTATATATATCTGTATGCTGTAAAATCAAAACATTCAAAATTGGCTTTTTTTGTTACTCAAAGCTGACGTTTTTGATAATTAAATTAATTATAATATTTATCAAAATTACTACCAACATAATGTTTTATGATCTTACAATTTAATAGAAGAATGGTACAGTGAAATTTTCAAGGTATTTGAAGAAACAAAACTAAAAATATCAATAACATTGTAGTTAAATAGAGGTATTTCGGAAATTCTTCGTATTCCACAACTTTAAAACTATAATTAAAATAATAGCAGCTAATTCGCATTCTTTTTCTTCTTTCAAAAATAAAATTTGCCCCGAAAAAAAACCTTACGTACAATCGCTAAAATCTTTTTCAACAGAAGCAAACGCTCTTATTAGTACCTTCAGAGCATAAATCACTTACGGTTTCTCTACTTTTTCACAATCGAAACAAGAATCAGATAAACTATCCCGCCCGTTTCTTGCATTGGCAATTTTCACTTATTATCAGTGAAAATAAACCATCGACGGCGCTCACATATAATTCGTTAAGCAGTCGAGCAGGAAGATTTTTTCTCGCGACTTCCTATTTTGCGCTCGTTATCGGGTCCGCTTTGTGTCCACTCCTTATCAATGGACGGAAAGCCGCTAATAGCGAGTAAAGAGCTTCGGTGAAACTTAGCTTTCTCACGCGTGATTTTTTTCACTGTACTCCGTTGAAGGAAGGTTTTGTTCTGATATATAAAGATTTTGGTCAAATGAAAGATTTCCTTGTTTTGGCTTATGGGGTACAACTTAAATCGATTTTAAAATTACAGTTTTAATTCTAAAAATATGAATATTATAAATGTAAAAATAAATACAAGACGTTTACTATAGTACTTTCAAATAATTTTTATTGAATTTAGACATTAATTTCTTATACTGAAGGCGGTTTAGCTCAATTAAAGATGCACGGGAACGATAACTCAAATAAATTATACGATTATAGACATTACGTAAATAATTTTATCTTTTCTGCGTTTAGGAGAAAATTATCACTATCACTTTCTGCCTGTAACAATGTAGATATAACAAATTCAAGGACAATTTTATGAAAATACCCCGTAATCGGCAATTCTGGATGAAACAATTCTCTCTTTGTCATTTTGTCCATTAAAATTATAACTCAGTTAAAGAAAATGTTTCTTCTAAGATAGAATAAGTGCGTAAAAGAACTATATAACAATCATAAACTCAAACCCTGAAGATTCCTCGGACACTTTATACTTGGTACAATCGCAATTGTTAGCGCAGGTTTTTGTCTTTGGTTGCACACCATGACTTGGCGCAACTGCGACTCGCAGATGAGGAGTACATAGGTATTGAATGGAGATTGATAATTATGCAAAAAAAATATTACATAATTTTTTTTTTTTCAAGTCGAGGCGCGAGGCATTTAAATGAGTCACTAACGTGTGTGCGTTCGCCGCTGAGAAAGCATTTACTGCAGAGGTCTCATGTTTCTACTATGATTGCACAAATTCCGTGTGCTTTTCAAGACGATTTGTTAAGCGATATTTCCATGGCGCCAGGATAAATTTCGAGGAGGAGGACTCGAGACTGAAATTTACAGTTTGAAAAAGGTGCATTTTGTTCGGTTCGATCGTGGAAAAAGAGCCTGCAGTGCCATCGTTATTACGTTTTGAAGTTAAATATATAATAATACGCGCTTTCTCGTATTTAACTTTCTAAATTTTCTTCAAACTGTTAACTGGCCAAATTGTTGTTGCATTTTACGAGATTATAATGTAATTTTACGTAAATTTATAATGATGATGGGCGTAAAATTTTTATATTTCTGTTTTACTTTTATTTTCATTCTAAAATAGTTTTAAACGTAGAAAAATATTCTTAAACTAATTAGTAAAAGTTCATAAAGTATTAGATTAATTTTTTTTGTTACATGGAAGTACCAGCATTTACTACTGTTACATCGAAACATTAAAGAGTTGTGTATAAAACTTCTTATGCACAACACGATTAGTAATTAACTATGATACATAATGACTATTTCGTACGAAAAATATCGTATGTACCATTAAAATCTAATGTAATTTATTTGATTTCATTGAAAAATATCCTAATTACTAGAATATCCATTTATTCGTTTAACAGATACTTTGAATATGCGTATAAAATTTTTGAAAAATTCCCAACGCGTATACTAATTTCTCTTTCATAAAATTTAAGAGCTTGTAAGCTACGGCATTCATAAACAATTTTTCGAAACTTAAAATTATCTTTATTGCTTATAAGTAGATGAGTATACAACGAAGTGTTTATTGATTAAGTGGGAAACGGGAGACTAAGGAATTCGAAGCTGGCACTAACTTTCTCTTATTCCTCCCATATGATGACCATGGAATCGACCTATTCACACGAGATCTGTATACAAACATAAAGACGTCGTTTTTCGATTCGTAATTATTGTTTCCTTTTTCGGTTCGTTTGCTGAAAAATAGAAATTTAGGATATTCAGATTTGTTCTGCGAAGTGGCTTGGAATGTATCGCAGAAAAATCGTGAGAATATTTATGTAAACAGAGTATTGACAGTTAGTTCTGTAAGCTCGAAAGATTCAGTTATGAAACGGTTACTTTGTTATGCTCAAATTCTAGCGGTATTTCTTTATTATTCTGAATTTTCTGCATTGAATTTTAGTACGGTTTTTTACATTTCCGTAATAGTTTATCGTCATTTATGTCATAAATCATCCTAAAGTAGACTTACATTTATTCCTTCATTTAAAATACTATGCTACAACGATTGCAATTAGAAATAGCCTACTTGAACATTTGTTCTTTCTTTATGATTTAGAAAAAAGTCGATTATCATTTAATGTTCAATGAAACTGTTACGGTGATTTTGCAAGTCGTTTGTAAGCAGGCTTTCACATTAATTTAGATAAAGATTTTAAGGCAGATTTAATGCATGTTTCTCGTTTATTTCATCTCTCTAATAAAAGTAAAAGTTCTGAATAATTATATTACAACTCTAATAAATTGATATTCTTTATTTTCTATTTCAACCAGAAACATAACAATTTCTAGTTGTTTATCAATTTCTCTTTAGCGCGTTCGTTGACTCTGAATTTTGTTATTTAATAAGCATTGAAAAATAGTATACTTATTTAAATTTTATTTATTTATAAATAAATTCTATTAAATAATAATACGTTAATTTACCATTAAAGAAGTACGAATAATTCTTTCAGCACGAATAAATTCCAAATATATAAACTTCTTTACTTCCAAACACTTAGCACCTGAAAAGCACGCACAGCAAAAGGAACGAATTCCTCCCATCTCTCAACACCTCCACTCAAAAAGCGTCTCTCGAAAAAAAAAAAAAACGGTTGCACTTTCCTCTCCTCTCTAATAGCCCAAAACGCATTCCAGGCAGTCGGCGGCAATAAGGAAATGCCGTTCTTCAAGGCGCTGAGAATCCCGACGTCGTCGGAGCGGCTGCAAAAGCGGCAGCAGCAGCAGCAGCAGCAGCAACAGCAACAGCAGCAGCATCAGGAGAGCCACAATGGAGCTCCGCCGGCCGAGACGTGGACAATGCAGCCGAGCATCGAGCGGCAGCAGCAGCAGAAGCCCCAGCTGGCATTTTACTGCCAATTGGCGCATGGCAGCGCGACCGGTTTGATCTCCGGCTTCGGGAACGTTCGCGAGCTGTACTACAAGATCGCCGATTGCTTCGAGATCAGACCCGAGGACGTTCGTATTTTTTTCGATCGTTATTATTTTTACTCTTTTCACCGGTTTTGAACGGAGGATTTTAGAAGGTTCTGTTTTGGGATCGGTATTGGGATCGATTGGGCTTGGTTTGGAATTTGTTGGAAGGATGAATTATTCATGAGTGTTATTGTTAGGAGGAAGGAAGCAGGAATACTATGATAATGGCCGGGGTAAAAAGTAGTTTTCATGGTTTTGCTGTTGCAGCTGTTTGGATAGCACTTGGATAGGAAGTGGGAGGCGAAAAAATTAGAAAATTATCAAGGAATAGATAATGAGGAAGTCTTTTTTTTAGTTTTATTGGCGTAAGCTGTTTGAATAGCGGTTCCATCTGACAAAGGAAGTTATGGTTGATATATTATGACGTAATTACAATTATTTATATAAAAAAAGACTGAACAAAGGGACAAAAATTAATTTTGTAAATTAAATTAGTGCTTTTTGCATTCAGTTTCTTTTTTTGTAAGAATTTTTTTAAGCGTTATAAAACTGCTCCAACAGTCTTTTATTTTGGACGGTAACGACTAAAATTCGGCCAGATAAAGAATTAAAATTCTCTCTTGAAAGCACGTGCATAATAGTTTCGGCCAATAAAATTCATCCGACTGAAAAAAGCGTTACACCATTCCATCAATGAATCCAATTTAAATGCATATTTCGTACTACATATCCTCTCTCCGCCTCTCTCTCTCTCTCTCTCTCTTCCTCTTTCGAAAAAAAAAACCGCGCATTCGAAAGGTCAAAAACACATTTCTATGTCAGCGGCTCGCGAAAAAAGCCGATCGCGTGTACACATTCCAAGTAGAGATGTACGCGCGCCGGAAAACAGAAATGCGCTTTCTCCGTCATTGTCAAACGTACACCGGGATTCATCGATTTCGAGGCCCACATTTTTTGAATCGCTCGCTGATTGTTCGAAAGCTTGCAGGCAGGCGCTTATCGGCGCTTATCGACGCGAGTCTTCAGATGCGCCGCTTTGTGGCTCAAGGATTTGGGTTAATGGACGGGTTTAGAGCTTTTTTTAGAGTTTCTAGGGTGAAAACGTAAAAAGTTATGCGCTCTTTTTAGAGGCTCTGCCGATCGTTATTCACGACCGTTCTTTCTTGGGACTACGTGTCGGTGGGTACGGTATTGTAATTAGGATAGACAATTACGAAATTAAGCTGTCGCGGTTCTAAATGATTTAAAATCTATAATTAATGATGTCTTTGACCGGCGTTTTATAAATTATAACAATCAAAATTACTTATGTGTATAAAGAATTAAGATTGTTGAGACATGTTATTAAATTAATAATGTAATTGAGCAAACTTATTTTTCAGCGGTTCGGCATTCGGATATAATATTTTTTAAAATCCCTGGAAGAATATCCAAGTATTTGATAAAAATTTTGATATATGCATTAAATAGATTCGTTGAATTATACCAATTAAATTAAGTAATTATAATCAGTACATTAAAATTTATGCTTCTTGCCCTCGGTGAGCTGAAAATTCGTATATTTATATTTACACCTTTTATTTTAAAATAATTTTACTTTCCAGTCAGTATTCTTATTTACACATAAACTATATTTTTACCTAACAATTCTAACATTTCAAATAACAAATCGCAAAAAGAAACTATACACTGAGAAAAAAATTTCATTGAATCAATGAAATCGGTAATCATATATTGGCACTTACATATTTAATCATTTA